>ML839796.1:0-18634 GCA_009831015.1 Picea engelmannii | reverse complement strand
CACCCCATTCAGTGGGAAATTCAGATCTACGGAGATTGAGAGGGATCTTGGAGATTCAGGCACCTGGGTTATTCTTACCATCACCCGATCTATCAGTTGGCATATTTATTAGGGTGATTGGACACTTTTGGCAGTAGGGTCGAGTTATTGAGGGTTTCAACCTTCTATTGGAGCGTGACATTGTTCAGCTGGAGAGTTTGGCATTCAGATCTGCTTGTATTGATCTTCATTTCTTATTCAGCCTTTGGAGGCATTATTTTGTATTAGCGGGAGCATTTTGTAGCAGCTCTTATCTATTGTCTATCTTCTTGGCCATCTGTTGAGCATTCCAAATCGACATCTTCATTGTAGCAGGTTTCTCTATTTTATGAATAAAGAAGAATTGAGATGTTTTGGCTTGTCTATCTTATTGCATATGGTTGAGGAAAGTTTTAAAAAGACACCAAAACAGTGATTATCCTTGCATAATGGCTTGGGATCATTACATAGAGGCACGCTAAGTTTTTGATAAAACAACAGTTTTGGAGGTGAAAGTTTCTTTTTGGCCAAAGCAGATATTTCACCAGTGCAAAGGGTAAATTTACAACCAGTTAGCTGGTGAAAGGCAGAGCTTTCACCAGCTAACTAGCAAATCATAAGGCGAGTTAGCTGGTGAAAGCACAAAAAGAATTTTTGGAAGCTAAAGATGGAGCAGGGTGATTTTCAAAGTATTTAAAGAAGTTCCAGAGCATCAAAGGATTAACCACTTAGTCAAAAAATACTCAGCATCAGAGATTCGTGGAGATTTTGAAAACCAAATGCTAAATCGGTCTCCTAAAGTTTCAACTATGAGTAATTGAAGAAATCCAGCTACATAGGACATGCACCTTTACCTTTTTCATGACACAATAGATTCCAGAAGCTGATGAAGTACAGATGTCAAATTTCGATATAGAAGACAGTTCGAATGCTAACAACTAGTCTTTGTTATCGATTGTCTTAGTTAATTTGATTTTCTATTTTTAGATACAGATCCAAGTTTTCAGGATCTTAAAAACTGATTGTAAAAGGCTATAAATGCCTATGGGTTCAAACTGGGAATACATTTTGTGCTACTGTATAGACTCTTATTGCATAATAAAATTACAGTCTCCTTTCGTTTTCAATATCAGAAACATTCATGCTTCCTTTTATGTAATTTATTTTAGTTTATCTTAGCTTATAAAGACTGTCATCTCTTTATTGAGCTCATAGATTTGAAGTGAAGGTTTTCTTTCTATCTTGCATTAAGCCCTACACTTAGTTGTATTTGGCAATCAAGATTAGTGTTCTTCATCCTCTCCTTTAAAATTACTTGATCTGATTATTGTTTTCTGAAAGCATTGTTTCATTTGAATGTATGATGAGTTGTCTATTACATTAATCATTGAAGGGATCCCATTGTTCCAAACATACCTACACATTATTTTTAAGTTACCAAGCATCCTTAGTCTACAACCCTAAGGAGTTTCTTGGAGTGATAACACCAATCATTAATGCAGGTTGTAGAGGGGCATGGAAACCGAGACAAATTTATTCTTGGGCCTGGGAGTGCAAAAGTCGGATTGAGGCATGGAGACAGTCATTTTTGGGTAAATTGACAACACGAATTCAATGGTGTGTCATGTTTCTTGATCTGAGAATTATTTTTGTGGCTTTATTTCAGAATAAGGTATACTTATGTATTTTTCCAAATTCTTTTGTTGAGTTAATGAAAGAGCCTACCCATTTGAGATCAGGACCTGGAGATGTAGTCCACTAGGGAATAACTCTGTTATCAAGTTTTTGTGTTCATATTTGATGCTTATATCTCTTCATTTTTTAGTTTTTCCTTCTTTAATGGTGCACTTTAATGTATTTTCATTTAATGCAATTCTTTATAAGTCACTCGATGAAAAGATCTTGGATCATGTTGGTATCAAAGCAGTCGTCTTTGACTTGAATTGTTGAGTGTGAATGCTTACTAGAGCCAAGAATAAGCTGGGTGAAGGAAATCTTAAGACTTTCAATCCTAAAGTTGCTCGTGCATCTCGAAGGAAGAAAATGGCACAAGAGGACAAGCGTGATGAACAGGAGAAAAACTTTCATATGGTATTTTATCGCATGTCAGAAATGGTTGAACGAATGTATGGAGATTACGAGAAGAGGATGAAGAAGAAATAGAAGAAAAAGGAAGACCATGCAGATGATGATGCTTTGGTAAACCAAGGGACTGGAGGAGATCCTCCTGAGCCTCCATCTTCACCTTCAAGTTCTAGTTCTTCTTCCTCTGAGAATTCTCATCATTCTCATCATTCTCGCCATAAAGCCTCTTTATGAAACCGTTATTAAATCTTGATGTAAAATTTGATTTATCTATGTTTAATGGAGATGTTAATCCTGAAAAGCTAGATAATTGGATCCAACAGGTTGAAGTGTATTGTCGTGTTCAACATATTGATGAAGAAGAAATTAAAGTGCAACTGGCTTCTCTTCGGTTGGAAGGCACCACTCTCGTATGTTGGGAGAGCAAGCTTCAGGATAGAACTAAGTGTGGTAATCTACTTTCCTCATGGTTTGAATTTAAATGATTGATAAGGAAACAATTTTATCCATTAGGGTATTTACATAAAGCAATGATGGAATGGAAAAATTTAAGGCAAAGTAAAGGTCAAACTGTACAAAGTTTCAGAGAAGAATTTAGGAAGAAAGCTCTTGCATTGAACATTAATTTGGATTCTTATGAAACCTTAATGAAGTATATTGGCGCACTTCACAGTTATATTCGTCATACTTTTCTCTTGTTTAACCCCACTAGTCTTGACAAAGTTTTTGTGCAAGCCACTCACCTTGAGAACAGGGGGAAGCATGTTCAAGAAGATCCCACGAAGAAACCTTCCAATATCCTACATAAAACTTTTAAGAAGTTTAAAAGGAAGGACAAGAATACCGCCACAATGACAAGAGAAGGAGGAAAGCCATATTGCATTCATTGCAAGAAAAGCGGTCACGATGAAGAATGTTGTTGGAAACTGCATCCAGAAAAGAAACCGAAACAGTTCGGTGGAAAGGGGAAGACAAAAATCATTGCTACAGTGAAACAAGATCTTGGTTCCGATCCAGGAGATGAAGGAAGGATCAAAACGATTGGGGTACAAGGTAAATATTCCCTTCATGCTAGTTCAAGTTCCAATAATGAATCTCATTATGATGAACAAAAGAGGAATGAATTATTTCACATAAGAGTTGTATCTAAACACAATAAGATAGATACATTATTTGATATGAGTTCCCAAGTAAAATTAATATCTGAAGCACTTTTCAAGAAGATGGGTCTTGAAATGAAACCACATACAAATCCATATCCTCTTGGTTGGGTATGTGATAAATCAAAACTTAATGTCACCAAACAATGTAGGGTTAGATTTGTTATTGCTTCAAAGTTGATTGATGAAGTGGATTTGGATTTTGTACCACTTGATATATGTCGCATAGTGTTGGGAAGTCCTTATCTTTATGATAGAAAAGAAGAGTTATTTCGTCATGAGAACAAATACCACCTTACTAAAGGGGGAGTGGAATATATTGTTAGAGCTCACAGCATGAGGGTTTTTGGGCCCTTTGTTTTTGGGAAGGAACTGTGCAAGTTTTGACTAAGCATGAGTTGTGAAAACTTCATCGGAGGTTGGGAGAAAGAGTAACAGAAAATAGTTGCGGAAGTCAGCACAACGCCAACTAAGAAACAAACGGTTACAACAGAACAAGAAAGTGGGCAAGGCGAGAAGGAAGACACAACCCAGCTATATATAGGGCTGAATATAATTGTAAAAGGGTTGGGTTTTTGTTGTTGTTGGTTAGTTAGGCCGTGTTGTCTCATATTGATCAGAGTCACCCAAGTTCTTGGATTAGTTGTTGATACCTGTTGTAAAGTCGAGAGACGACAAGAAAGAGTCTGTAATATGCCCTACTGAGTGAGTTTGAGTCTGTAACAGAGAAAGATCTCAAGGGTAATATGAAGAAGGATCAAATTTTAAAATGTGATGTGTCTTTGTATGTTTACTTGTGCATTACAACATTTCTTTATCGTTTATGAGTTCTATTTGATGTTTTTATGTTTAATCGTTGCTAGCAATGTAAGTAGGTCCAATTCTTGCATTTAGATGGTTCAAGTCTTTTAACAACTCTTGTGCAAGATCAAGAACGAGTTCTGAATGCTCTATGGATCATATTTAGTCTTCTTCCTACCCTTCTCTATCTATCTGTCTCAGCAGTGCTTTGGGTGAGACTTCCTCTCTTCGGAGGAGATGAAAATACCAGTGCTCTAGAATACACGGTACCTTTTGTTGGTAACCTGAGAAGGACCCTGGTCTGATCAAATTCCACGCCAACAAAATGGTTCCATTGCTGGGAGCCATGCTAAAAGGGAACCTGTAGGGAGAATTCTACCGCCAATCCATAGATCTGGTATTGATCAATGGTGGGAAAGGAACTGTGACACCTTCATAGGGAAAGAAGCAGAACTAAAATCACTGGAAAATACTCGCGAAGCAATCTTTTACTCTGAAAGAGCAAGCGACCAGTATGATATTTTCTGGGTTAAATTCTCGGAAGAATTTTTTCACTGGATAAAGAGGATCCAAGAAGCTCCAGAGTTCCAGGATCAGAACAAGAAGATTTGTGCATGGGATACCAAAAAATTAGCAGCACTCCATAGGATGGATTGCCCACTCACACGAGCTGTAGATTTCTAGATTAACACCACACTAGAAGGATACATAATCGAATTTGCAGCTGAGAACCACCATTCTTTCTCTCAAGCAGAGGAAGTTTTCAAGAAAGGTGCAAGGGGAAGACTATTGAGAGAAATCCCCCTATGGATTAAGGCTTTCTTGATGGAGGAGGGGATGTTGATTATGTCCCCAGCTGAGATGGCAACGTAAACACCCTCACTTGGGGTAGGGAGAGATGGGGTGAGGGTCATGGCATGAGAAAAGGGGAAGGGTTCTTTGACAAATGGAGGAAAAACAACAAGAAATGGACTCAAGAGATGAACGAGCCTTGAAGAGAGCCTCCATAGTTGAGAAGTGGTGGCACAACAAGATCAAAAAGGTTGCAAGACAATCTGAAAAGTTGAGGAAAGAAGGAGGATCAGGAGAAGTAGAAGAAAGACATATGGAAGAACTACAGAGGATGAGAAGACAGGAACGACTGGCTAGTTAAAGATTGAATGAGAGAGAAGCAAAGAGAGCAAGAAGTCCCGAGGAAGCAGGACAAGAAGGAGAAAGTGTGGAGGTAAGAGAGGATGAAGCCAACATGAATCTTGGAGGAGAAAGATAAGATTCAGCCTCAATAACAAGAGAAATTGGGAATCTAGCCAAAGAGATCGTCCTAGTGGAAGCTAACGAGACCCCCCAGATCAAATAAAACTACCCCATATCACCCATACCCCAAGTGCCTTCTATAAAAGCAGTAAGTCCGATACTACCTTCTCATTTTGTTCTAGTACAATTAATTAGTCAGTCACAACCAGGAAGTACGAGTGCAAGGAGCATATTGGGATCCCCTGTTAAATCGCAAGCAGGACTGTTAGGATTCATACTGATAGGAACAACAAGTTCAACAATGGCCAGCCATACGGGAGGTTCGATCGCTAGATACCCAGAATTTTTGGGTAAGGGAGATGAAGATGTTGAGAAACATTGGTTCTTATGCGAAGCCATTTGGAGATCCAGAGGGACTCCAGATGTGAATAAGCTGGTCGAGTTCCAAACTAACTTGAGAGGTTGCGCTCTCAAGTGGTACATGAATATCATTGAACTAGGAGTGCCAGGGACGCAAGGTCAAGCGGTCACACTTGACCAAGTACGAACACGGTTTATAACAGAATTCAAATAGCCCCAGTTAAACAATAGGCTCTGTCTGAGTTGTGTGAAATTCAATAGAGGAAAGGCGAATCAACCTAGGAGTATAGCCAGTAGTTTAAAGATTCCATAGGGAGGTTGGCACATCTAATCCATGAAGAACATAAAATGGAATGGTACATTCATGGATTGCTTCCTCTGACTCAGATTCCACTAACGCAACAATGGATAGCCACATTGACAAATGCCTTAGAACAATCAATGAAGATTTAAGCCATGGCGGGATACCCAGGGAACCTAAGAGTAACCAGACCCCCAATAGATGTGAATCTAGCGCAACTACAAGGGCAGATATCAACACTTACAGAAAAGATTCGAGAGTTGACAATACCTAAACTAGGACAACCACAAGTTTGGTGCACGAGATTCTATACGAAAGGTCATTTGGTGACCGAATGTCTACGAATGAGGGGACTGGGACCTCCTTAGAATCCGATGGTACCCCTAGAAAGACCCACAGAATGAATTACACAAGTATTGATTAACTCACCATTCCATCACCCCACACCATATCACGCTTTCCTGGGAGGACAAGCAGCACCAACAACAGAATATTGTGAGATCTATTGATCCATGGAAATGGACCAAGACAGTGCCCCATCATGCAGAAGTATTCAAAAGTACCAAACATGAAACACTGTGAGTTTTGCACATCCACCATGGATACTACTAATCAATGTAGAGCGTTGGACGCACTCGTGGACAGGCTAGACCGAATAACATTCAGGGTGAATGAAAACCTAGGGGGTAGGATGAGGTCGAGGAGGTGGAGCTGGAGGAAACTTTAGAGGAGGAAGAACTGGGGGAAGAGGACCAAGCAGATGCTACAACTGTGATGAACAAGGTCACTTGGTCAGAGATTGTCCTCATCTAAGGTGGCCATGGTGCTTTCACTGTAGAACCAATGGACACACAACTAAAGACTGTCCAGAATTAATTGCAAAGTGGAAAGATAGGGTGCAACAAAGAGGAACTAACCTCATCAATTCATAGATCAAGAGGATTTCTAAGGGACAATTTCCCAACCTTAATATCAGTACTCGAGGAGGAGCGAAGACAGGAGTTGATATCAATACTCTACCTCATATCCATAAAGAAACACCTAAGGGAGACATGTATGACCCCCTAAAGCAAAAATTGTTCTTTAAAGATGCCATAGAAGTATTCCAAAATATTCCTAGTCATGAAACACAAGGAAACCCCCCCCAGGTCGAATGTTTACCCTAATATGGCACAAGCCCCCGCTTCGCCCCTTGCACCCAAAAACCTTGTGGTCATACCAAGACAGCTTGAGCAACCTCCAAACACAGTTGACCTATGGTTTTAGTTATTCTTTGACATTTTGGGCAATGATCAACTAACATAAAAGTTGCGCAATGCACTGTACCTAATCTTAGGGAGTGAAGAAACCTCAGAGGCAAGGATAAGGGATAACCTTCCTGAGAAAAATACTCAAAGAGTGAAATGAAGAAAAGTAAGAACCAGAAAATAATTATGACTGGTAGCCTATTTAGATGAATTCGAAATTAAGGACATCATGTTAGACCTAGGGTCAGATATGAACATTCTACCCAAAAATACCTGGGAAGCTCTAGGAAAACCGAGACTGACATATTCCCCAATTCAGTTAAGAATGGTAAACCAATACTATATCTTTCCCATAGGAAGACTGGAGAACATGGAAATCGATGTAGCAGGAGTAAAAAAAATGCCCGACTTTGAAGTCATTGAGATCATGGGAGACAAGGACACCTACCCAATGCTACTTGGCATCGATTGGGCCTACGAAAACTATGTAGTGATTGATTTAAAGAAAGACACCATGACTTTTGAAGTTAATGGAATCAAGGTAGTTCAACCTTTGGATCCATATGTAGGACCTAGGTACATAGAACTAATTGAAAATAATATGGAGGAAGAAGACCTAGACCAATTGTAAATTGTAACAACAGGGACAAGAACCAATTACATAAACCCTACCACTGGTGGATCAGTAAGCTGGAGAAGTATACAGTCAACTTACGAAGACTCAGAACTGGATTTTGATAGTTGGCAACAAATCTCGCAAGAACGATTCTCAAGAAGATGCACAACTGTTAGAATGACCAGATGGATTGGGATCGAAGCTAGAGAATACTCAGTATACGATGGCACCTCATACCCAAACAATTTTTTGCAGAACATGGAAGAGAATGTGAGAGAAGATCAAAGAATCTCGGTACTGGATATAGCTCTTCAGAACAACCCCGCCAGATGGTGGTCCACTCATAAAGTTATACTCGGAACTTGGGATGAGGTAAAACAAGCTATCGAGTATAGGTTTGGGAGTAAGAAGCAATGGGAAGTAGGGATGTAGACGGATATCCCCACCACACAATTGTTAAACAGAGAATCAAACCCTAGAATACACATAGAACAATGCGTGACACTGTGGTAGTCTGCGGAGATACCCTCTCACTTCTGGGTTCAGGTATTTCCCCATTCTCTAGGTCCAATCTTGAAAGTTTGGTTTATACATGAGGAAACCATAAGACAAACCAGCGACTGGAAAACACTGGCAACTCAAATTTACAAGGACTTCTCATTCACAAGTAAGTACCCTGAACTTGAACCAACTCTGAAACAAATTAAAGAACTTATGTTTACAACTAATAGAAATAAGAGATCAAACTCTGTAGTATGTCCCAAGCATACCCAAGAACTTCTGACTAAATTCCACTTACCCTTGATCGATAAACCTGTAGAGTGCTATCAGATCAACAAAGATCCAGAGAGTCTAGATGAAATAGAAGGACTAAGAAACCTAGCCATCAAAAAGACAGAAGGAGTAGAGAAATCCAAAACACCATACCTAGTCAGACCGATAGTTCCTATAATCACCCATTAAAATTGAAGAGACTCAATATAGGGACCGAAGAGAAACCCAAGATAGCTATGGTGGGGGATTTCTGGGATGAACAAGCCAGTCAATAAATCCAAAGTTTACTGCAAGAATATGAGGATTTGTTCCCAAATAAATTTTCAGAATTAAAGGGAATCAAAGGAGTCATGGGAGAAATGAAGATCGTGTTAAAACCAGGATCCAAGCCTATCTGACATAGACCATACCGTCTTAACCCAAGAGTAAAAGAGAAAGTCAAGAAGGATATTGACAATATGTTAGAAGCAAGTCTCATTTTTCGGGTAGAATAAGCAGAGTGGGTCAGCCCGATAGTCATCCAAAGCAGGAAAGACACAGAGGATATTAGAGTCTGTGTAGACTACAGGAGTCTCAATGCTGCCTTTGTGCACGACCCTTTCCCAACACCTTTTACCGATGAAGTACTCAAACATGTTGCGGGGAAGGAATCATACTCATTTACAGATGAATTTTTAGGATACCATCAAGTGAGGATCACCGAAGAGGACAAGAGAAAAAACACTTTCATTACAGAATGGGGATCTTTTGCATACAATGTGATGCCATTTGGTTTAAAGAACGCCCTTGCAGTTTTCTCCAGGATTGTGATAAAAACCTTTAGAGAGTTCATTCACAAATTTATATAAGTATATATGGATGATTGGATAATATATAGCCTGCTCAAGGAACATGTAGCACTGCTAAGACTAATGTTTGATAGATGCAGAGAATTGAAAATCTCAATAAATCTTAGAAAATGTATCTTCTTTGTTCCACATGGCAATCTGTTGGGCCACATAGTCTTCCGAGAAGGAGTATTTGTAGACCCATCTAAAGTTGTGGCAATTTCAAATATGACGCCACCTACGAGTATTAAATAGTTGTTCTCCACACTCGGACATACAAGCTACTATCGCAGGTTCATCCGAAGAGACGCCAACATTACTGCACCTCTGGAAAACCTCCTGAAAAAGGTTGAAATGTTCCAATGGACTCCCGAATGTGATAAATAATTTGCGACACTTAAGGAGAAGCTCATTACAACATCGATTATGATATTCCCAAACTAGGATAAGGAATTCCACATCCATGTAGATGCTTCAGGAATTTCCCTAGGAGCTATCTTAATGCAATCTGGAGACAGAGCTATGGATCATCCCATCTACTTTGTGAGCCGGAATTTGTCGCAAGAAGAGCACAACTATACAACGACTGAAAGGGAAGGCTTAGCAATGATTTATGCATTACAAAAATTTAGACATTATCTACTATATTCCCATTTCAAATTCTTTACTGACCATTCCACATTGAAATACCTGGTTAACAAACCTATGCTGGAAGGGAGAATTTGTAGATGGCTACTGCTATTTCAAGAATTTTCCTTCGAAGTTATCATCAAGCTGGGATGATGCAACTTTAGACCTGATCATCTATACAGGCTAGAATCAGGATAAAGTGGCAGAGTAGTGGACAGCCAGCTCCCAGACGCAGATTTGTTCAGGATTGAGGCCATACCGGAATATCTGGAGGATATAACAATCTTTCTCAGTACAGGGGCCTGTCCAAAAACATATTCCACAACCCAAAAACACCATATAGTTGTTAGAGCCGCAGACTACTAGCTAATCGCCAGACAATTATACAAACTAGGACTAGATAGCATCCTCAGATGATGCATCCTAGATCGTGAATGATATGATATACTCTGGGAATGCCATAATGTAATTACAAGAGGCCACGTAGGAGGAAAGCCCACAACACAAAACGTTCTATAGGCAGGACTTTGGTGGGCTACACTATTCAAGGATGCAAAAGCATACACTCGATCGTGTGATGTCTGTCAACGTGTGGGAAAGTCGTCACATCGAGATGAACTACCACTACAACCAGTTAGAGATCTACAGGCATTTGAGAAATGGGCAGTTGACTTCATCGGACCAATAAACCCCACAACCAAACATTCAAAGGCTAGATACATCATCATCGCAACTGACTACCTTACCCATTGGGCGGAAGCAACAAAAATACAGGACTATTCGACATATATGGTTGCTCGGTTCATCTTCGAAAATATCATTACCCGCTTCGAATGTACCAGGAGCCTAACCAATGATCAGGGAGCTCATTTCATTAGCAACACCATAGCAACACTTACATCATAATTTATGATTCAACATCACAAAAGCATTCCATACCACCCACGGGCCAATGGAACAGTCAAAGCCTTCAACAAAATCCTGGGAAGGGGACTAACAAAGGTCTGTTGCACAAATCGAGAGGACTGGGATGATAGAGTTCCAGCGATACTATGGGACTATAGGACAACCACAAAGAAACTCCACAGATACACATCATTCCAGCTAGTCTATGGAAGAGAGGCAGTTGTGCCTGCAGAGTTCATCACTCCAAGACTATATATTGCACAAGCCACACATATGACAGAAGAGGAATCAATGGTGCAGAGACTTGTGGAACTACAACAACTCGAAGAAACCAGATTTCTAGCAGACTTCCATCAGTCGGTTGAAAAGGTGAGACAAAAAGCGTGGCATGACCGACACATTAAGACCAAGATATTCACACAACGAGATAAGGTGTTACTCTATGACAACCGATACTAGAAGCATCCTAGAAAGTTGTGTATGCCCTGGTTGGGACCTTTCATAGTTGCAGAGATTTGACCTTAGGAGCAATCAGACTCATGCAACTCGATGGTGTGCTATGCCCGGGATGGGTGAACGACGCTCGCCTAGAGCCCTACCTATATAAAAAATGAGAAAAAAGGACATTCACTCCAACTCGATGGAGCTTGTACAATAGTTAGCTTTAAGTTTTGTTTTCCTTTTGAAATGTTGTAAAATCAGTAATAATGTCTATGTGTGCAGTATCACGGCATAATCCATAGTTCATTTGTTTTGTTTAAGAGTTGGTTGCTACAGAACGAAAAACTTAGTAGTGCAATATCTAAAGCACAAAAAATTCCATTAATGACAGTCATTAAAGGTGGCAGAGACAACCTTTGAGGTCGGAGGCGCCCGGAATCCCCATCCAATCTGAGTTAGAGGCCACGTAAACCTTTAAAACTCAGTCTAGTCACAAACCTTTATTTCCATTCTGGTACCCCGAATGACGTCGTTAAGCCATAAAGCCGCATTATGCCAAAATGCCATCGAAGTTCGTGCCAGGATACCCACCCGTCAAATAGAAAGGTCTCAATTTGGCCATGTCCCTATTCCACTCAAATAATTAAATGCTAAGATCCCCCAATCGGATTTACCATGATTAAACCATCCCGCCAGAAAACTCACACCCAATCACGTCTATACGGTCATGATGACAAGCATTTACTACTAAACCTTCCCAGTTAAGCTAGGTCTAAGGCTCTCAAAACTTTTCCGCGAAGGTATTGTTTCCAAAAACAAGCGTAGCCATTTTCGAATTCAACAACGTGAACCAGTTGGGACCACTGTAAAAGCCGCAGATGTAGCCCTAGCTCTTATCTTCCACAGAATCACGAATGCCAAGAGCCACAGCAAGCCGAAGCACCATGACGAAAGAAGCAGTACCAGATGAACCCTATGACCCCCAGGTCGAGATCATCGGTGACCTCAAAGGGAAGGTAGAGCACGTTAAGTTACTCAACCTTGACGTCACAGAATCAACTCTATTCCCATAGATGCACACAAACATATTTTGTGAGATAGCTCTGGACAGAACCAGAGACATGCAATTTTTACCAAGAAAATACTTCATCAACTTATTTAACTCCACCGTCATGAACCTAAGAGACTTACCAGTCTTTGGTACCACAGGCGAGATTGCATGCTGCAAAAAATTCCTGATAAGAAAAGTGTGTGATAGAATTCTATGGTTGGATAAGTGATATCCAATCCATGCAACAAACATCCAACAGCTCACGGGACTATCCTCCCAAGGCGAGGATGTGTCGAAGGGATTTCAGGCCCCCGACAAGCACGAGAAAAAGAAAGGCGATCTTAGCCTATATGAGAATTTCAACACAAAGAGAGGAGGACGCACAACAATCATTGAACCAATAATGCTCGAAACAGTCCAGACTGGCTGTTACATCACAACCAGCAAAGGGAGCAGTGTTCAATTGGTGCAGTTTTCCATTGGAGGAATTACTAGTAGCTTGTGAGGAAGCACAGGAGAAGGGTGGAACCTTCACCTATGGATACCTACTTGTGGCATTCACAAATGGAAGAAACATGTGGACAAATGGAAGAAACCTGTGGACAAACAACCAACAATACTAGCTAAGGGGCGCATGGAGAAGATGTTTGAGCCATGGCAGTCTAGACTAGACTCCAAGAACACAGCACTCAACAATGCAGCCTTTGCCAAATGGTATAATGCTATGATCGATGCAACGCAGAAGTTGCGCATCTCGTAGGAAATCCTCAATTGCAATACGAGGAATATTGCATTTAGCATGAACCAACACAACACATTCATCTGGCCAAGGCATGCTAGTAGGGAACATTTCAACACACAGATGCTACCGTTCTACTTAGATGAGGAAGCTTTCGATAAAAAAGTCATGTCATGGCCAAGAGTTAAACATGGCCCGCATAAATCAGGGATACATTACATTCTGCCTGCGGAGCTGCTCAAGAAAAAAGACAAGGAAACAAGAGAGGGATCGAGCTTAGGCCCCGAGTGTAAGAAGCCATATGCTCCACCACAAATAGACTCAGAAGAGGAAGAAGAGATACCGCAGCTGGAGCGAAAGAAAATACCGCCCCCTCGATAGCTCCCGGATGATGTTGTGTTGTCAGGTGTGCAGGTCAACCAGATCTTGGGCATTGTGCTTGGTACCGAACCAATGGTGAAGAGGCCCAGAACAGGGGTCTCGCCGAACAAACCCATGAACCCACAACCCATTACATCTGTCACTCCCTAGACTTGTGCCATGACCAAAGCCACCACTATCATTGACATTCAAGATGACCCGGACCCTGAAACACTTCCATCCACACTTATCATTGAACACCCTCCACCACCACTCCAATTACCAAACCTCATCACGGCCAGTCCACATCAAACAATAACCTCATAGACGATCCATCTCAACCACCTAGAGACAGAGGAATGAAAAACCCCTCAAATAACCAGAGAACCACCCAAGCCAAGATCTAAAATTCTCGACCCTAACCCTAAAGCATCAGAGTAGCACACGATGATGGATGTCCTGAATCCAAACACCCAGGAACAAAAACTTGAGTCTTCTGCAAAAGAAGAAGATGCCCTCGGTAGAAAGGAGCAGGAACACGATGGCGATGAGAAAATCACCTCACCAACCAAAGGTGAGGGTACCTAATAGATCACGACGCATGACGCAGATGCACCGGAAGAAATGGAGATACCATATGCGCACAATGTGCCATAATCAACAACAGAGAAGGAAATGATAGCCATACGTGCTAAAATGGAACAAGTTCTCCAGAACCCCCAACAATGTGTGGAATTGATGCAACTTTTCATAGCTAGAACATAGGTTATGACTCTTTTGCCAGTGGAGCTTAGGTTGAGAATCGCACCCGCACCACCAATAGAGGACAAGGTAGAAACTCGCTCAGAACATTCAACAGGCAGTGGACTCCCACTACAATGGCGAGTACCCATCGACACAGTTGTTTCACCCATCGACCTGGTACAGTGGCCGGCAACACACTTATTTGGCCTAATCAGGGCATCTACGGACCAATTGGAGCAGAGGCTCCAGGAGGTCGAGAGATCCACCGAGATCACAAGAAAAGAACAAATCAGGGAGCACACATACAGAATGAAGGAAGCACCTGACAGACTCCAAGTCCAATGCAAACTGGGAAAAGTGTAAGCAAAACTTGCAGAAGCCTGGTTGGAGAATCGAAAGGTCGCACCTGAACTACCCGAGGCCAACGACGCAAGTGAGCCAGAGGAACAGATCGAGTTGTTACAACAAGCATGGACACCGCTACCCACACTGAGCATATACAAGTGGAGATACAACAATTCCAGCAAGAAGTCGAACAACAACCCCAGTAGCTCCAATATCAAATGCAGAAGATAATATTGCAAGGCAACAACACCATAGCAACACTGTACAAACACACTGCGGACTGCACTATAATCTTCAGAGAAGTCAACGACTGGATGGGCATCATCGCTCAACGAAATCAAGTTTTAGAGGAGGTCCGAACAAAAATTCATGTGTTGAACGAGGAATTTGTGATCACAATGGACCCTATGGAGAAGCAACAAAAGTTCAACCAAATTCAGCAGGCCGACAATGAACTAAATACACTCTATGAGTCACAGTCTGTAGCCAAGAAACAGGGATGATTTTAAGGATGGAAATTTATTTTTAAATGTAGAAACCTTGGCGAATGTTACTAATCCTTCATATGTCAGCTATAAATGTTTGGCGATATTTTTGTAAAAACATTCAAATTTCTGAGTATTTTATATAGTTTTTATAAAATTTTGGCGATTTTTAAAGTAAAATAACTTTATCCTATAGAATTCGGGCGAATCATTTTTAAAATAGCGAATCTTGTTTTTGGAAAAACCATGGAAAATTATCCCATGTGCGAAATTTAGCCCCTAAAATCATCCCCACCAAGAAAGAGCTGCGCGAATTTCAACCTGTAATCCAAATAGACTACATACAAATGCATCAGGTCGATGCAACAACAGATTCCGAGTGGAACACGTTGGTTGCGTCCAAAGCCTAAGCAGTACAAAAAAGAGACAACACAACAATTCCTTGCAGAAGCATCACTCCTCACCCAGAAATGGCAGGACAAAGTCAAAATCTTTCAAGGAGTAAAGCACCGAGCCTTAGTGTTGGTACCATAATTGGGCCCTTCGTTTGAGGAGGAAAAGGAAGAAAAAGCACAAATAGAAGATCCCAAAGAAGAAGAAAATCCGAACAAGGGAAAATAACAGTTGCTCCTGGAGGATGTGAAAGAACCAAGCACTTGACTCGAGGACGTGTAAAGGATTGTGGTCGAGCCTATTGGGCCCTTCGTTTTTGGGAAGGAACTATGCAAGTTTTGACTAAGCACGAGTTGCACAAACTTCATCAGAGGCTGGGAGAAAGAGTAATAGAAAATAGTTGAAGAAGTCAGCACAACGCCAGCTAAGAAACAAATGGTTGCAACAAAAAAAGAAAGCGGGCAAGCCGAGAAGGAAGACACAACCTAGTTATATATAGGGATGAATATAATTTTAAAAGGGTTGGGTTTTTGTTATTGTTGGTTAGTTAGGATGTTTTGGCTCATATTGATCAGAGCCGCCCAAGTTTTGGGATTAGTTTTTGATACCTATTGTAAAGTCGAGAGATGACAAGAAAGATTCTGTAATATGCCCTACTGAGTGAGTTTGAGTCTGTAAAGAGAAATATATCAAGGGTAATATGAAGAAGGATCAAATTTTAAAATATGATGTGTCTTTGTATGTTTACTTATGCATTACAACATTTCTTTATGGTTTATGAGTTCTATTTGATGGTTCTATGTTTAATCGCTACTAGCAACGTAAGTAGGTTCAATTCTTGCATTTAGATGGTTCAGGTCTTTTAACAACTCTTGCACAAGAAAAGGAACGAGTTATGAATGCTCTATGGATCCTCTTTAGTCTTCTTCCTACCCTTCTCTATCTATCTGTCTCAGCAGCACTTCGGGTGAGACTTCTTTTCTTCGGAGGAGATGAAAATGCAAATGCTCTAGACTACGCAGTACCTTTTGTTGGTAACCTAAGAAGGACCCTGGTCTGATCAAATTCCATGCCAAAAAGGGTAAATACAACACTTGTTAGTGTAGGGAAAATGAAAAGACTCATAAACACTAATAAGAGATATGTACTCATGGTCGTAAGAAAGAAAGATGTAGGGACATCTGATGCTTTCCAAGGATGTGATCCATCTCATAAAAAGTAATTAATTGATATTGTTTCTAAGTATGGTGATATTTTTCAGGAACCAGATGGATTACCTCCTAAGAGGGAAATCTAACATGAGATACATCTTCAACATGATTCTCCTCTTACTAATGTGGGCATGTATAGGATGTTAGTTGTGGAGATGACATAGATCAAGAAGTAGGTACAGGGCTTATTGGATCAAGGGGTCATTAGGCCTAGTTCATCTCCTTGTGGTTCATTGATCACGATGGTGCCAAATAAAGATGGAACATGGTGAATGTGTGTTGATTATCGGGCCTTGAATAAAATCACGGTGAAAAATCGATACCCTCTTCCTCGTATAGAAGGTTTACTTGATCAGTTGAAGAATGTTGTTTATTTCACTAAGTTGGATTTGTGCAGTGGATATCATCAAATCAAGGTCACAGAATAGAATGCATGGAAAACTACCTTTAAAACCAAACATGGATTGTTTGAGTGGTTAGTTATGATGTTTGGGCTTTGTAATGCTCTGACAACTTTCATGCGTGTGATGAATGATGTATTCAGTCCTTTCCTAAATGACTTTGTGATTATATATTTAGATGACATTCTTATTTTTAGCGGGACTTGGGATGAACATGTGAGTCATGTAAAACAAGTATTGGATACTTTGCAAAGAGAAAATTTGTATGTAAAATTGTCTAAATGTGAATTTGGCAAGACTGCACTTTTGTACTTAGGTCATATTGTAGGAGGAGGACAATTAAAAATTGATCCTTCCAAAATTAATGTAATTGTAAATTGTCCTGAGCCAAAAAGTGTAACTAAAGTCCGAAGATTCTTAGGTGCAATCCAGTATTGGAGGAGGTTCATTTCCAACTTCTCCTTTATAGCATCTCCTTTGCATGCCTTAACCAATGTGAAGAACACTTTTCAATGGGAAGGAAAGCAACAAAAATCTTTTGACACTTTGAAGGAGAAGATCAGTACCGCACCAGTACTAGCACTATAGAATCTTCAACAACCTTTTGAAATTGAGACATATGCCAAAGAATATGCCATGGGTGCATTATTGATGCAATATCATAAGCCTATCTATTACCACTCTGAAACTTTTAACCAATTTGTTGTTAACTATCCTACATATGATCAAGATTTGTATGCATTAGTCCAAAGCGTAAAGAAATGGAAGCACTACTTGTTAGGGAAGGAAACAATCATACATACAGATCACCAGCCCTTACAGTATCTCCAAGCACATACCAAATTGCAACAACATCGACACTACAGATGGATGGGGTTTCTACAACAATTTCATTTGGTAATCAGGTACAAGAAGGGTACAAGTAACAAGGTGGTCGATATGCTTTCTAGACCTCCTATTGTTGCTTTTGTTATTTTGAAGAATACTTCTTTATCTCATGATAGCTATGTAGAACAATATGACATTGATGGAGATCTTAAAGAAGTATATGAGAATCTAGCCCTTGGTGCATAGGTAGAGAACTATTGTCTGCAAGGAAAACTACTCTACCATCTTGGAAAGCTATGTATTCCTACAAGTGAACGAGTCCATGTAATACGAGAATCTCACACTTATCTCGTGTCTGGGAATTTTGGGGTAGGAAAAACTATGTCTCATTCGCATAGGTTTTTTTACTGGCCTCAAATGAAAGAAATTTTAACTAAATATGTAAAGGGATGTGTGATGTGTTCTACTTGTAAGCCCACGAATAGAAAACTGGGGCTATACTCACCACTTCCTATTCCATCCCATCTATGGGAAAGTATCTCCACGGATTTTGTAGGGGGTTTACCAATGACCAAAGGGGGTCATGACTATTTGTATGTTGTAGTGGATAGGTTCAACAAGATGTGTATCTTGATGCCATGTAAAAAGCAGATCATT
>ML839795.1:47255-64811 GCA_009831015.1 Picea engelmannii | reverse complement strand
GGTTGAGACAAGTAGTTGATGAGTTGGCGCACATACATGAGGTGTATAGTTGATGATGTTGGTACATATTGATGAGTAGTTGACACATGATTGGTACATACTTGGCACATGGTTGGATGCACTTGTTTATGGTACAGGTTGGTTCATGGTTGATGCACTTTTTTGTGGTACAGGTTGATTACAGGTTGAGGTACAGGTTGATGCATGGTTGATGTATGGTTCAGATTTATTGGTACAGGTTTACAGTGGTATATCTCACAGTGATAGTGTGACAGTGGTTCCATCATTCTACTTCTACTTTAGGGTGGCAAGACGGGGCAAGGACAGGTGGTTGTAGCCACCTTCTGGTTGTAGAGAACATTGGGGGTTGTAGCCTCCTTCTAGTTGTAGCCAGAGATTTGGGGAGTTGGATATTCCCTCAGGTTGTAGCCTGAGAAACTAGGGGGTTGGAGCCTCCTTCCAGTTGCAGCTGGAAAACAAAGCAAGTTGGTGCTTCCAATAAATGTAATTCTTCAAGACATATAAGAAAAAATATTTCATGGTTTTCTCCCGATTTGGGTTTCCACGTAAAACACTGGTGTACTGTGTATGTGTGTGATTTCTTATTTATTACTGCTCATTATTGGATAATAATTCTACATTGATATAACATTTGAAGAAAAAGGATTATAATTACGTTATTACTGATTCACCCCCCCTCTCAGTAATTAAATAGTTGTGTCCTCGTCCATTTCGTTATCCTTCCAAACACATGGAGAGTTTGTGTTGCCTCCTGCATCGTGAAATTATGTCAATGTCATGTTGCCTGAGTTTGATCATCTGTCGTGCTCTTGTCCAAGAGAAGTTTTACTCAGTCGGAGTAGGCCCTTCTTCATTTTGTTTCTTGACCTCATGTCCAGCCATCCTGAAAGTCCAATCAAATCCTTGCTCGAAATCAATGAAGTTCTTTGCCTGATCACTGAGATCCTCTTGTCTACTCTCGACGAGCCGTCAAAGACCTTTGGGTAGTTAAGTCGAACACTTACATTACACTCCTACCTGAGTTTTGAATATCTTGAAGTTGTTTGTCAAGCTCTGAAGGCCTCATCTCCAACCATCAAGCGTCGTTGGATTCTTGAAGATGGATACTATACATGTATATCTTTGATTTCAAGATGTAGATTCGTTGTGTATTGCTTGCAGCTACACTTTATATAGTTATATGACATGAATCTGCAGTGTATTTGATTGGAATCCATGATTTATTTCATCCCGAGCATGGGAATGCCTGCCTTAGTGAGACAATTGTTATTTTTGCAGATGGCACCTCCCAAACTCTGGTCCCAGACTCACTCGCTTCGTACACTAGTGAATATTTTGTAATGTATTTTGGCCATCATATGCTCTTCTAACCTCACACATTAGGGGGCATCTATTATAACCCTAAATTGCTCCATACAAGCATACCTGACATTTGGCCCTCTTGCTATTTTTTCCAAGCCATCACTAAGCAACTCTTCTTAAAAACACTATTTTTGAAGATGTACACTCCCTGAACCACTACTGCCCACATACACACGCCCGATGCACCACTACATCCTGTGTACGTACACTTGCTGCACCATTACAATCGACGTATACTTGCAAAAGTTGCAAAAATTAAAAGGTTGCAAGGAATTCGTTGAGATTACGGGCTATTGGGTAGTTTCCCAATTGATCCATCGCCTATAGCCCATCACCCAACCAAATAGCCAACCTTTTGTCATATAAAAGGAGGTGTTGGGGTCTCATTCCAAATCCAAGCATAAGAATAGTGAAACTCTGCTCGTTTCACATCCCTTCCTTGCCCCAAATAAGTGCAGCCACCTTGTGAGATTTGCATCAAAATTTCCCATTTTTTCCTTTTTCCTCCACCATAAGCCTATTCCATTTCCCTAGAGAGAGTTTGAGAGGAGAAAGATACACGGAGGCGCAGTTGGAGCTTAGTGAATAGGAGCCCAGACCAGGTTCGTGGAGCAGTTGTTGACCTTTGTTGTAAGTAAACATTGTGATATGAATAAAATAAATACTTTTCCTATCCCGAAATATGATGTGTCAGATGTCTTCATTTTCTTTGTGCTTTATTCTAACATGTAACCCATGATTTATATATGAGATGGATGTTTGTAGTTTCATGTTTAGTTGTTTGTGAATGCAGGTTAGCCTTGGGAGGAGGCTTGTAGTTAGTGAAACTATCGAACGTGAGAGGATTGACAGTAGATGCGGAGTAAAAGGTAAAGTTACCTGATATTTTCACTTTGTCTTTCATGTATGAATTTTGGATATGTTTGGGGTAGTTATAAAGGTAGGAGACTTTTAGACAATTAGATATGCCTCCATGTTGAACCCTAGTGTAGTCCATAGGGGGGGTTTTCCCACTATAACACTAACTTGTCATCCAACTACTGATCCCAACCACTTATGGTCTATTAAATTCACTAAATATGGCCATGAAGATTCATTTATTGAGTGTCCAAGTGATCCAATCTACAAGTATAAGTAGAGGAAGTGGCCATATTTTTGGGGGATTTGGTATGAGGGGATTTATAGGACCCCACCAGAGGTGAGCTCACTGATAAAGGTTATCAGGTCTTGAGACTAAGGGAGTGTCAAGTGGTATATCTCTATGATATATTTGTGAGGTCCAACAGTAGTACTCGGTCCAATGTCTTAGGGAACTAACCAGGGAGGCTCAACTATGCCCTTAGCCATACTACTAGACTACCCAAATACTAAAGAGTGATCTTCCCGAATGTTATTATTAGTGTATTATAGCAACAAGACAATTGATTATATTATCTAAAGGTAGTTCCGGGTTTAACTAAGGGACTTCTTATATACCCGAGGGTATGTGGAAGTGATATTCCATATACAAGTACTATTTGTTGTGGTACTACTCGAAGGGGTACCAACATGTGTTACAAGGTTTTCCACCAATATAATTCCACTTGTATTTCCTACATGTATTCTTCCTCAACCATAGTTTTCCCATATAACAATAGGCCAATGTATTATTTAAAGACACTATAACACGTCTCTAAAAATAAATTTCAAAAATTTAGGAGCTTGTTGGCCCTAGAAAAAGATCTTAAAATCACTGGAAAATAACTTTTTCAAGGTAGGGTTTAAGGATGAAAATGTAAAATGAGCATAACTTCTATTATACTTCTTGGATTGGCTATTATGACACCAATTATGAAATTCCATGGCTTCTCTGGATTGACTGGCACTAGTTTGATTAAAATCTGTGCAGTTTATCAAAAGAGATCAAATCAGTGAACTTCACAACCATCACTAGGAAAAACCCTAAAAAAAGGATGATTTTAAATGAGTAAAAACTCCATTTTTCGGACTTTGTTTTGGACGATTTTTTTAATTTGGGAATTTTTTCAAGAGAAATTCAAATCTATGGCTATTTTATTCAGTTTTTTCACAAAAAATTTAAAAAATTGATCTGAACATTGTCATCCTATTTTTCTATCAAAAATTGCAAAAAGAGAAAAAAAAAATCTTCCTTTTTTGGCCCAAGAAAGAGCTCTAATACCAATTTTAATGTAATTAACCCCAAAATTTTAGAGTAATCACATAAAATGTAGTTTAAAACAAGGAACACAAGATAAAATAGATAAACCCTGAGAAAAATATGTTGATAATAAAACAAATAGAGAGCTATGTTCACTTGCCTCTTCAAGGGGGCAATCTCCTATAGCAAAGGTCCAAATACAATAACAATTCTTGAAAAAACATTACACAACCTTCTACTACCTACAAACCCACTTATAATGAGGGCCTAGTCACTAATTTGGGCCTTATTAAATAAGAGGACCCTTTTTACAATGAGTGATTATCAACTAACTATTTAATCGGCTTTATTCAAGGAAGGTGGCCTCATACATCAATAAAGTATCTAAAGGAAGAGGGTTAGGGTAGGACCCTAACAGAGTAAGTTACACAAAGTATTTAAACCAAACCCCTAGAATAGAGGTGTTAATGTTTATAGGGGAAGGTTTGTTGGAATCAAGGTATAAGTGAACCCTTAGAGACAAGCACGAGTTGTCGCATATGACATAGCAAAGATGACTGATTGAGAAAATATTGGATGAGAAAGCCAATGAGGATGGTACTCAACAATTTCCATATTTAAAGCATAATGGTAAGGCTGGACTAGAAAAAATCTATATTTCTCCAAGAGTAAGGGCCAAAAAATAGGTAAAGGGATTATAAATGACAACTCATAGGGTAAATAGAATCAATTGATATAAATTCCAAACTGGGATGAGGGCGACTTCAAAAGGAATATGAGATATGTCAAGATTAAAGGGGGTATTGAAACATATAGAATCCAAGGTATACATGGGTGACTCAATGTAGGATTCTCCAAATAAGGGTGATTAGGGTTGTTGCCATAAAGAGATTGTGTAACATAGTGGTTCCAAAGGAGCACAATGAAAATTTCCTAAAAGAATGAAAAAATATGGACATGTTTCAAATAAAGAGACATATTCCCCCAAAAATTCAACCAAGTAGATCAATATAGTATAGTCACTACTACATATGAGGTCAATATTCGACGAAATATTATGATGATAAGGATAAAATTAATCGTATCATCAAAAATTACTACATAATTATTAAAATTTTAATCCATTTTTTCTGGGCATCCTAATGTGCGTCATACTTTCAACGAACTTCTAGTTCCATTGATCTTGTGATGATATTTCATTGATATAGCGACACACTTTCGTTGATCTAGAGACAATTTTTTGTCTATCTAGATATGAAAGATAGTCAACATAGCAACGAACTTGCGTCGGTCTTGTGACTCACCTAGAAAATGCCAAATAACCCGTTTGAAAATGGTTTAATGGTCATTGACTTGGTCAACTTTTACATAGTCAACATTTGTTAGAAGTTTGATGGAGGTGAGTGATTTCAACTATTTTTTTGTAAGTGAAATAGGTATAAAAGTGTTTTCCGATCATCGTTTGATGCATGAAATATGAGTCTTTTTTCTATGCACTACTTGTTTCATATTCAATTCTAGATCTGCATAGCTCGGAATTTGTACTTTGAAGGTTAAATTTTTTTAATATTTCTTTGTCTCCTTTTAAATACCTACATTGGTTCCCTAACCCTTAGACCCTCTTTTATTTGGGGACACAAATTGTTGCCTAGGAAATATATATGAACATGTCTACTCAATTTGATTTAATGACTATACAATTTGTCTTGGTCTAGTTCTCTTTTATTGTTTGATTTTCCTACTTGCTTATAGTGAATCTTTGAAGCTTATGTAGTAAAAATGTATGGTTTTGATTTTTTGAGTAATCGTTGACTAATATGATAAACCTTTAATAAAACTATGATGACAATGTCTTAATTCTATAGGACATATGGGGTCAATATTCGATGACATTTGTACTGTAAGAATATATTTGTATATTGTACATATATTTCTTCAGTGTATTTTGTTGTAATAAGAAATCCCAATGCAAAACATTATATATGAAGAGAATGGAATTATTCTTCTTAGGTTAATGACAACATTGGAGGCACAAGGTGATGGGAAAATTTATTGCAGTGGAAGCACAGAGGCAACACAAAGGCCCTGCAAGGTGACCTCTATGGAAACCTTCTTAAAGGTGTATTTTGAGAAGAACAAGGAAGATAAGGACCTGTTGTGTGAACTTTACCAACAAAACCTCCTTATGGATTTTGACACAAAATGGAATCCAATTCCTTTTGTGGGAGACATACAAATGAGGGCCTTTACATCATTTATAAGCAACCATGTCCAGTGGACGAATGACCTGGATGTTTCCCAGCATAATGAGAACTACAACCTTTGGATCTAAAAGGAATTCCTTGAGCCCAAGGTTTTTCTTATATCATACTATGCATGGGTTAATTCTCAGACACACATGCATCCTTCATGACTATCAGCATACAAGAGGCCATCCATGATTGCATCCAACACATATAATATTTTATGCAAGATGCCTTACATGGAAGTATACAGAGATGGGAACAAGCCATAATGGAGATGAGGTAGAGAGATTCCTTCAATTATCACAGTTTTACAGTGGCACTGAAAATGGTAAGAGGGTACATTCACTGAATGAATACCTGTGGAAACAAATGGGTAGGGTTGAGATTTTTCTACCCTTTAATTTCGTTTCCCTCACTTGAGTACCAAAAGGATTATGACCTATGAAAAAAGGAGGAAGAAGGATGATGGAAAATAATTGCAGAAAATGGGGGGTACTACACAACATTTGACAAGGGAAACTTAGACTTCATCCTCAACAATATTCGTTACAGTGCCTCCCATGTAGATTAAGACTGATCAAATTTTAAAGTGTTTGAACCAGAGATAGAGTTACTTACAACCATGACCAAGACATTCCATATTTCTAGCAATGAGAACAATATTAGAAGAGCCCTAAACTCATCATCAAAGTCCACTTTTACATAACTTATCTTATTATTAACCATATTAAGTTCATTGAAATGATCTGCAACAAACCCACCTTCTAACATCTTCATATTAAATAATCTCTTCATTAGAAATACCTTATTGGATGCCGAGGATTTTTCATACAGTTTAGCCAATGCTTCCATCGAATCCTTCATTGTCTTTTCTTTTGAAATATTGAAATCCAATGACGCTGCCAGGCTCAATCGTGTCGTTCCTAGTGCGTTTATGTCAAGAACATCCCATTCTTCATCCTTCATGGTCATCAAATTATTTTCTACTCTACCCAATGGTAGGAATAGATCCTTCTGATATAAATAATATTCCATCTACATCTAGCATAACTAGTAGTTTTGGCCATTAAATTTCTCGACCCTAAACCTTACATCTTTCACCATTGCTCCCACTCAAACTAGGAACCCTCTTTTCCTGCGAGTTACCTTTCACTCTGATACCAGTTTTTAGAAAAACATGATCGAAGAGCAATAAAATAAAACAAATGCGGAAATAAAAAAAACAGAAGATACACAATACAATAGAGACACATATATACATGGTTCACCCAGTGCGGGCTACGTCCACTAGAGAAATTTCCAGGTCCTTCCTTTTTATTATCCAACAAAATGAAGGGATACAAACTACAACACACCCTTTATAACTTCCTCTTCTTTCTCTTAGAGTCTCCTCCCTCATAATACAATATTCCCGATAATACACAACCACAATACAATTCCCTCATAAAAAGAGGTTTTCCTTCTAGGGAAAAAAACCATAACATAATATCTACCGTCATATATGTGACTTACCGATGAACGGTCAAGATTGACTACGAAATTACAATATACATTTACAAGGAAATGTTTTCCTTAAGGGCTACGCCCCCTGACCTCCCAGTCGGGGGGATGATCCCCCCCCGAACCCCACAAGGGGGGTAATCACCCCTTGCAACCTCTCGAGTGGAGGGTTGTACAATATTCATGGGGTATAAACATGACTTCAAACAAATACCTATGAATCAAGAAGATAATCAGGCTCCGCAACCAACAATAGAAGATATGCTAAGGATGTATGTAATGGATAAACCATCCAAATGGGAGGATTATTTTCACTTGGTAGAATTTTCTTACAACAATGGGTACTAAGCATCCCTGAAAATGAGCCCATTTGAGGCACTTTATGGAAGAAAATGCAGCACACTAGTGAGCTGGGACAACCCAACAGACCGCGCAGTGGTTGGGCCAGAAATACTCAGGGAAATGGAGGAGCAGATGATAAAAATAAAAAAGAATTTAAAGACTACCCAGGACAGGAAGAAAATCTATGTTGATAAGGGCATAAATCACAATGAATTTAATGTGGGTGATCATGTGTTCCTGAAAGTAAAGGCCAACAGAAGTTCCCTGAAGTTGGAAAATTGCTCAAAGTTGGCAGTTCATTTTTGTTGGCCATTTGAAATCCTAGAAAGGATTGGGCTTGTAGAATACGTGTTTGCATTGCCTGCATCAATGGGAATTCATAATGTATTCCATGTATCATTACATAAAAGGTATTTGTCTGATACTAATCATGTCATTGATTGGAATGTGATTCAGGTGGAGCAAGAAGGTGGTTTTCAAGTGCATCTGGTGTGCATATTGGATCGGAAGATCAAGCAGCTCCAGAATCGTGCCAAAGGGGTAGTAAAGGTCAACTGGACCTGATACAGTCCTGAGAATGCAACTTGGGAGCATAAGGATGCTATGCAGACAGAATACCCACATCTTTTTGAAAACTTTTGAAAATTTGGTTGTATATGTGTATATAATGCACTAACGACAATGCATAAATAAGGGGGAGGGGAGTGTAATACCCATAGGTTCAACCCCAATTGTACATATAAATGTAATTGTACTTTACATATAAGCTCATGAGCTGAAGAAAAAATATATTGGTTGGTTCTACGCACTTGGAGTCAGTGCATGTGAATCTCATATCAAAAGAATGTGCGCAGTTTAAAAAGAATATAGCGTGCAATTTAATGCAGTTTGGTGTGCACCTGTGTAAGTGTGTGGGGATGGAACACTAAAGAGGAATAGTTTGAAGTATACAATGAATACTGGTGTAAGTGTGCCAGGATAAAACACTAAAAGAAGAGCCTTCCAAGATGGCACACATTCCAGGACTCCGCACTCATCAACTTAGTGCACAATTCTGGAGATAGGAGAGCCTTTTGTAGAAATGTTAGGTTATAGCGTGCACCTGTGTAAGTGTGTGAGGGTGACACACTGAAAGAAGAGTGTGTGCATCCCATAAATTTCATGCGCACTGGTTTAGTGTGTAAACTTTGTGTTTTTAAGGCTAATAATCGTGGTTGCAAAATGACCAATAATTATGTATTGGGAATGTAAATGTATTCACATGCAAATATAATGAAACCATTATAGTTTTGGCCATTAAATTTCTTGACCCTAAACCTTACATCTTTTACCCTTTCTCCCACTCAAACCAGGAACCCTCTTTTCCTGTGAGTTACCTTTCACTTTGATACCAATTTTTAGAAAATCAGGATGAAAGAGAAATAAAATAAAACAAATGCGGAAATAAAACGCAGAAGATACACAATACAATAGAGACACAGATATGCATGGTTCACCCAGTGTGGGCTACGTCCACCAGAGAAATTTCCAAGTCTTTCCTTTTTATTATCCATCAAAATGAAAGGATACAACCTACAACACACCCTTTGTAACTTCCTCTTCTTTCTCTTAGAGTCTCCTCTCTCATAATACAATATTCCCGATAATACACAACCACAATACAATTCCCTCATAAAAAGAGGTTTTCCTTCTAGGGAAAAAAACCCTAACATAATCTCTACCGTCATATATGTGACTTAATGATGAACGGTCAATATTGACTATGAAATTACAATATACATTTACAAGGAAATTTTTTCTTCAGGGGCTTCGCCCCCTGACCCCCCAGCCGGGGGGATGAGCTCCCTCGAAACCCATAGTGGGGGTAATCCCCCCTTGCAACACCCCACATGAAGGGGTGTACAATATTCACGGGGTGTAAACACGAATTCAAACAAATACCTCTGAATCAGGAAGATAATTAGGCTCTGCAACCAACAATAGAAGATATGCTAAGGATGTATGTGATGGATAAACCATCCAAATGGGAGGATTATTTGCACTTGGTAGAATTCTATTACAACAATGGGTAATAAGCATCCCTGAAAATGAGCCCATTAAAGGCACTTTATGTAAGAAAATTCAACACATCAGTGAGTTGGGACAATTCGACAGACCGCGTAGTGGTTGGGCCAAAACTACTCAGGGAAATGGAGGAGCAGATGATAAAATAAAAAAGAATTTAAAGGTTGCCTAAGACAGGAAGAAAATCTATGCTGATAAGGGCATAACTCGTAATGAATTTAATGTGGGTGATCACGTGTTCCTGAAAGTAAAGGCCAACAAAAGTTCCCTGAAGTTGGAAAATTGCTCAAAGTTGGCAGTTCATTTTTGTGGGACATTTGAAATCATAGAAAGGATTGGGCATGTAGCATACATTTTTGCATTGTCTGCATCAATGGAAATTCATAATGTATTCCATGTATCATTACTTAAAAGGTATATGTCTGATACTAACCATGTCATTGATTGGAATGTGATTCAGGTGGAGCAAGAAGGCGGCTTTCAAGTGCATCTGGTGTGCATATTGGATTGGAAGATTGAGCAACTCCAGAATCGAGCTAAAGGTCTAGTAAAGGTCCAATGGAGCTGGTATGGTCCTGAGGATGCAACTTGGGAGCATAAGGATGCTATGCATACATAATACCCGCATCGTTTTGAAAACTTTTGAAAATTTGATTGTATATGTGTATATAATGCACTGGCGACAGTGCATAAATAAGGGAGAGGGGAGTGTAATACCCCTAGGTTGAACCCCAATTGTACACATAAATGTAATTGTACTTTACATATAAGCTGGTGAGATGAAGAAAAAAGATAGTGGTTGGTTCTATGCACTTGGAGTCATTGCACGTGAATCTAATATCAAAAGAATGTACATAGTTTAAAAAGAATATAGCGTGCAGTTTAATGTAGTTTGGTGCGCACCTGTGTAAGTGCATGGGGATGGCACACTAAAGAGGAATAGTTTGAAGTATACAACATGCACTGGTGTAAGTGTGCCAGGATGACACACTAAAAGAAGAGCCTTCCAGGATGGCACACATTCCAGGACTCCGCACTCATCGGCTTAGTGCACAATTTTGGAGATAAGAGAGCCTTTTGTAGAAATGTCATCTTATAACGTGCACATGTGTAAGTGTGTGAGGGTGGAACACTGAAAGAAAAGTGTGTGAATCCCATAAATTTTGCGCGCACTGGTTTAGTGTGCGATCTTTGTGTTTTTAAGGCTGGTAATCCTAGATGAAAAAAGACCAATACTTATGTATTGGGATTGTAAATGTAATCACATGCAAATATAATGAAACCATTATAGTTTTGGCCATTAAATTTCTTGATCCTAAACCTTTCATCTTTCACCATTTCTCCCACTTAAACCAGGAACCCTCTTTTCCTGCGAGTTACCTTTCACTCTAATACCAGTTTTTAGAAAAACAGGATTGAAGAGCACTAAAATAAAACAAATGCAGAAATAAAACACAAAAGATACACAATACAATAGAGACACATATATTCATGGTTCACCCAGTGTGGGCTACGTCCACCAGAGAAATTTCCAGGTACTTCCTTTTTATTATCCAACAAAATGAAGGTATACAACCTATAACACACCCTTTGTAACTTCCTCTTCTTTCTCTTAGAGTCTCTTCTCTCATAATACAATATTCCCGATAATACATAACCACAATACAATTCCCTCATAAAAAGAGGTTCTCCTTCTAGGGAAAAAAACCCTAACATAATCTCTACCGTCATATATGTGACTTAATGATGAACGGTGAAGATTGACTATGAAATTACAATATACATTTACAAGGAAATTTTTTCTTTGGGGGCTTTGCCCCCTGACCCCCCAGCTGGTGGGATGATCCCCCCTGAACCCCACAGGGGGGGGGGGGGGTAAGCCCCCCTTGCAACCCCCCACATGGAGGGGTGTACAATATTAATGGGGTATAAACACGACTTCAAACAAATACCTCTGCAGGAAGATAATCAGTCTCCACAAACAACAATAGAAGATATGCTAAGGATGTATGTGATGGATAAACCATCCAAATGGGAGGATTATTTGCACTTGGTAGAATTTTCTTACAAAAATGGGTACTAAGCATCCCAGAAAATGAGCCCATTTGAGGCACTTTATGGCAGAAAATGCAACACACTAGTGAGTTAGGAAAACCCAACAGACCGCACAATGGTTGGGCCAGAACTACTCAAGGAAATGGAGGAGCAGATGATAAAAATAAAAAAGAATTTAAAGGCTACCCATGACATGAAGAAAATCTATGTTAATAAGGGCATAATTCACAATGAATTTAATGTGGGTGATCATGTGTTCCTGAAAGTAAAGTCCAACAGAAGTTCCCTGAAGTTGGAAAATTTCTCAAAGTTGGCAGTTCATTTTTGTGGGCCATTTGAAATCCTAGAAAGGATTGGGCCTATAACATACATGTTTACATTTCCTCCATCAATGGGAATTCATAATGTATTCCATGTATCATTACTTAAAAGGTATGTGTCTTATACTAATCATGTCATTGATTGGAACGTGATTCATGTGGAGCAAGTAGGTGGTTTTCAAGTGCATTTGGTGTGCATATTGGATTGGGAAATCAAGCAACTCCAGAATCAAGCCAAAGGGATAGTAAAGGTCCAATGGACCTGGTACAGTCCCAAGGATGCAACTTGGGAGCATAAGGATGCTATGCGGACATAATACCCACATCTTTTTGAAAACTTTTGAAAATTTGGTTGTATATGTGTATATAATGCACTGACAACAATGCATAAATAAGGGGGAGGTGAGTGTAATACCCCTAGGTTGAACCCCAATTGTACATATACATGTAATTGTACTTTACATATAAGCTGGTGAGATGAAGAAAAAAGATATTGGTTGGTTCTACGCACTTGGAGTCAGTGCACGTGAATCTCATATCAAAAGAATGTGCGCAATTTAAAAATAATATAGCATGCAATTTGGTGCGCACATGTGTAAGTGCATGGGGATGGCACACTAAAGAGGAATAGTTTGAAATAATACAACACGCACCAGTGTAAGTGTGCCAGGATGACACACTAAAATAAGAGCTTTCCAGGATGGCACACATTCCAGGACTCTACACTCATCGGCTTAGTGCACAATTTTGGAGATAAGAGAACCTTTGTAGAAATGTCAGGTTATAACGTGCACTTGTGTAAGCATGTGAGGGTGGTACACTGAAAGAAGAGTGTGTGCATCCTAGAAATTTTACGTGCACTGGTTTAGTTTGATATCTTTGTGTTTTTAAGGCTGGTAATCCTGGATGCAAAAAGACCAATAATTATGTATTGGGAATGTAAATGTAATCACATGCAAATATAATGAAACCATTATAATTTTGGCCATTAAATTTCTCGACCCTAAACCTTACTTCTTTCACCATTTCTCCCACTCAAACCAGGAACCCTCTTTTCCTGCGAGTTACCTTTCACTCTAATACTAGTTTTTAGAAAAACGGGATTGAAGAGCAATAAAATAAAACAAATGTGGAATTAAAACACAGAATATACACAATACAATAGAGACACAGATATGTATGGTTCACCCAGTGTGGGCTACGTCCACCAGAGAAATTTCCATGTCCTTCATTTTCATTATCTAGCAAAATGAAGGGATACAACCTCCAACACACCCTTTTTAACTTCCTCTTCTTTCTCTCAGAGTCTCCTCTCTCTTAATACAATATTCCTGATAATACACAACCACAATACAATTCCCTCATAAAAAGAGGTTTTACTTCTAGGGAAAAAATCCCTAACATAATATCTACCGTCATATATGTGACTTAATGATGAACGATCAAGATTGACTATGAAATTACAATATACATTTACAAGGAAATTTTTTCTTTAGGGGCTTCACCCCCTGACCCCCCAGTCGGGGGGATGAGCCCCCCCAAACCTCACAAGGGGGGTAAGCCCCCCTTGCAACCCCCTGTGTGGAGGGGAGTACAATATTCATGGGGTATAAACACGGCTTCAAACAAAGACCTCTGAATCAAGAAGATAATAAGGCTCCACAACCAACAATAGAAGATATGCTAATGATGTATGTGATGGATAAACCATCCAAATGGGAGGATTATTTGCACTTGGTAGAATTTTATTACAACAATGGGTACTAAGAATCCCTGAAAATGATCCCATTTGAGGCACTTTATGGAAAAAAATGCCACACACCAGTGAGCTGGGACAACCCAACAAATTGCGCAGTGGTTGGGCCAAAACTACTCAGGGAAATGGAGGAGCATATGATAAAAATAAAAAAGAATTTAAAGGTTGCCCAGGACATGAAGAAAAGCTATGTTGATAAGGGTGTAACTCACAATGAATTTAATGTGGGTGATCATGTGTTCCTGTAAGTAAAGGCCAACAAAAGTTCCCTAAAGTTGGAAAATTGCTCAAAGTTGGCAGTTCATTTTTGTGGGCCATTTGAAATCCTAAAAAGGATTGGGCCTATAGAATACATGTTTACATTGCATGCATCAATGGGAATTCATAATTCATTCCATGTATAATTACTTAAAAGGTATGTGTCTGATACTAATCATGTCATTGATTGGAATGCTATTTAGGTGGAGCAAGAAGGTGGTTTTCAAGTGCATCTGGTGTGCATATTGGATCGGAAAATCAAGCAGCTCCAGAATCGAGCCAAAGGGATAGTAAAGGTCCAATGGACCTGGTACGATTCTGAGGATGCCACTTGGGAGCATAAGGATGCTATGCATATAAAATACCCGCATATTTTTGAAAACTTTTGAAAATTTGGTTGTATATGTGTATATAAAGCACTGACGACAGTGCATAAATAAGGGGGAGGAGAGTGTAATACCCCTAGGTTGAACCTCAATTGTACATATAAATGTAATTGTACTTTACATATAACCTGGTGAGCTAAAGAAAAAAGATATTGGTTGGTTCTACGCACTTGGAGTCAGTGCATGTGAATCTCATATTAAAAGAATGTGTGCAGTTTAAAAAGAATATAGCTTGCAGTTTAATGCAGTTTGGTGCACACCTGTGTAAGTGCGTGGGGATGACACACTAAAGAGGAATAGTTTGAAGTATGCAACGCGCACTGGTGTAAGTGTTCCAGGATGACACACTAAAAGAAGAGCCTTCCAAGATGGCACACATTCCAGGACTCCGCACTCATCGACTTAGTGCACAATTTTGGAGATAGGTGAGCCTTTTGTAGAAATTTCAGGTTATAACGTGCACTTGTGTAAGTGTGTGAGGGTGGCACACTGAAAGAAGAGTGTGTGCATCCCAGAAATTTTGCGCACACTGATTTAGTGTGCGATCTTTGTGTTTTTAAGGTTGGTAATCCTGGATGCAAAAAGACCAATAATTATGTATTGGGAATGTAAATGTAATCACATGCAAATATAATGAAAACACATCACTTCGACATGCCAACCATGTAAAATAGTATGGGGGGCTATAACTCCACTAGTTGAGGTTAAGGGGCTAAGTTAAGGGGGCTTAAACACAAAGGAATATTATATTAATATTCCTTAAAGTATAAAATAGGGATATTATTTTATCTTAAGTCTGAAGGTGGGGGACATGTGGACCGAAGACAGTTCTCAACATGACAAGTGTCAAGTTGGGAACATGCATCCAAAGAGTTTTGACTTAGTTCTTTTTCCTGTCATTGGATGAGGGAGGAAAGGCGGAAATTGTGATTGAACCCGACTGTTACTTTGATCGGTACTCTGCTGTTACTGTCACAAATATTTGTACAGTAATTAGCTTGGAGAGCTAGACTGAAGAGGCAAGTTTTCAAGCCCGTAGGACATTGAATTGTCTCAAGGTGAGAGAATTGCAGGGAATTATTTCCCGAGGTGCCAAAATGCAGCGACAGGGCTCTGAAAATTCATGTCTGGCTTGTTGTTGAAGCCTTGTAAGGGAAGTGGGGCAGCCGAAGGACTGTTGAGCAGAGAAGGGGCACACTTCTTGTGGTGGGACAGGCATGTGGGGAATGAGGGACTGTAGGTTGTCAGTATGAATTGGCACCTATGATGAAGTTTCTTGTGATCGAGTCACCTATGATGGAGTTTGTTGTGATCGATTCACCTGTGACAGAGTTTTCCATTGTATGAGATACTTTAGCTTGGCTAGGAAACCTTACCCAAGTGTATTTTATCCCCAACTAAGGAGAAACCCTCTACTAAGAGTTATGAGCGGGGTGGTCTAAGGATGGGTGGAACGTGGAAGGTCTGCACACAGTTGGTGTCATTTAATAAAATATAAGTGTCAATTATGTGTAAATCATATGTTGTTGTAATAATTATGCATTTTTTTTCATGAGTTTATCCTGTTTATGCTACATGTATATTTATGTTATGATTATGTATATAATTGTACCTTGCAGAGTACTTATATGTTTTCAATTAGTAACAGAGCAATCTTGTTGGATTGTTGCTAATGGGGACATTACGAATATGGTATTAGAGTTCAAGAATTTTTTTAAGTGGCATAGCCCAATAGGTGGTTGGGGATGTTATAGTAGGGTTGAATCATACAAGGTATCATTGAGTGGAACTATGTCTATGGAGACACCCTAGGATGAATCAACAAGTCTTTAAGGTTGGAGAAAAGCTAGTCACAAGAGGTTCCTATAGAGGTTCTAGAGATGACATGTGCAAGTAGACAAAGAGCATAGATGAGGTGGGAGACAGATTAAATCAATATGTGTTGCTAATTCTAGTGTGTACCTACAAAATAATGAGAGAGAGAAAAGAAGAATAAAAGAGAATTTAAAAAGAGAAATAAAAAGGTGTAAATGTGCAAAGGAATGATCTCAAGATATACAAGTACATTGACTTATTCGTCAGAGGGTCCAAGTCATACGTGAAGGTCATGATGCATGTGTCGAATCCCTACCGTGAGTTCTACAACACCATAACACATGTTTTTAGGTCCAAATAGCCCCTATATTTCATGTGTGCTAAAACATAGGCATAATACCCTCTTTATGAACTAGTGGTACAATCTTCACTAAGAGATTAGGAAGGATTAAGGAGCTTTGAATCATTTGATCCCATAAATATCAACCCAAAATAGAATTGGCCTATCGTGGATGTGTATTGAATCATCATAAGTGATTATGGACCCAATTATGGGATTTCACCTAAAACAAATTCCTTAGATTTAAAAAAATACCCCAAACAAGTGCCCTGAGGGTCAAAGTGAACCAAGTCAATGACTATGGGTCAGAGACCAACAGAGAGAAGGAAGAAAAGGATCCTATGAAAGTGCTAGACATTCCTAAGAAGTTATGCAATTAGGTTAAGGTAGGGAGAACTCAAGGAAGGTTCACCACAAAAGAACAATCTAGAGAGATATTGTTTCATCATTAAATGTGTCACACATAGACACAGTACAAAAGAGGGTCACAACATGACCTCCTTGGTGGATAGGCATATGTGAGTCAAAAGTGTGAAATCCACAAAATACACCCTTAATCATCAACCATATTCATTAACCCTTATCCTCAAACCCTTTTCCCTTGATGCCAAACCCTTAATCCTTAATTCATAAGCTCAAGTTGTAAACTTTATTCTTTAAAAATCATACCACTAAACCCCTAATGAACCCTTATTCTTAAAGTGTTAAAACCTTAACTGTAATCTTATATATCTAATAAATTCATCCATTTAATGGAAGAGAATACGTTGTAATATACGACCCTCACAATGTCGAATAATATTCAAGTAATGACCTCTCATGGTCGAGGGGAAATAGCTTGAATGTTTGGGAGGTAGATCTTGCACATTCTCCACTAGGGGTTCAAATCCATGATGGGACATGGACCATTGTGATAAGGATGGAAGGGTAGAC
>ML839795.1:29367-42160 GCA_009831015.1 Picea engelmannii | reverse complement strand
AAAATTAAAATGGAAATTTGTAATTAAGAGAATATATATATATATATATATATATATATATATATATATATATATATATATATATATATATATTTTGACAATTCACGGTATTCGTTCATTACCACTATAACTTTAGGTGCGTCACACAACCCACAAGTATGGAACAGATTAAATCGAGATGAGAATCAAATTAGAGATCTTCTTTACATATTTCCTTTCATTTACACGACAATTGTCAATTGATCTACACCTCTACAAACTTATGAGATTTAAAGATAATATTAATACATAATTAAATTATATAATTTTTATTTATTAATTTAATTTAATTTTTAAATATAATTAAATATAATATTAATAAAAAATAAATTATATAATTTTTTTTTATTGTTTTTTAATGATTAATTTTAGTTAAAAAAAAACATAGTTAAGAAAAATCTTCCTAATTGTGATCATCATCACTCAAATCAATGTTATTTCTCTTCCAATCATATTTATATAAAAATAAAATATAATTTCATTTTTTACCATTTCATTAATAATATTTATTACTTTAATGTTAAATATGAGTTAAAAAAATATTTATTATTTTAATGTTAAATATGACGAACAAATTAATATAGATTTTTGAAGGAAATATGTAATTCCTTCCATACTAAACATGGATTGGACAATTTCAATGTCCACTTTAAGCAAAATAATTTTATATCAACTTTATATAAAGATAAAGATTTCTATTGACTAATAACATTAAAAATATATATTAATAACAAAAAATTATTTCAATTTCCACATTAAATTATATATATATATATATATATATATATATATATATATATATATATATATATATATATATATATAATTCTTGAAAGAGGCTTTCTACAACCCATAATGAGGGAGATGTGTAATTCTTTGCATGCTAAACATGGATTTGACACCTTGGTGTTTTAAAAAAATATTTATCAAAAGAAATATTTCAATGTCTATATTAAGTAAAATAAAAAGGGTGGTTGGGAGGAATGATTTTTTTTTGTAAGCTAATATGATACAAAAAGGTACATACTTCTATGTCTATAGCATGCCAAAAATGAAAGTGGGCCTGAAACCTATATCACATTTTAGTCTTCTAGTGCTTACATAATGGCTACAGATAGAAAAACCAGAAACTAAGAGTCTATATGGCATATTCATAACAACTATTCTAACACAAGACTGATCGAGAATCTCCTAAGAGAAGTCCATAGAAACATAGACTAAACTAGGTTTGTGGGGCCATTATCAGTCAGATTAGCCTTTCCTTTGGTATCCTTGGCCATGTCGTCTTGAGTATGATCAGATTCACATTGGTTCTCGTGGATCGCTCAGACCTAGTAACCTCCACATACTCCTCTCCCTAGTTGGTCACCTTGAAGTTGATATTGAAGGCCACCCTGCAAAAGACATTGAACTTGGCCTCCACCATATGAATTTGATTTAGAGCCTCCTCTCGCTTGGTCTGTGTGTCCTGCAGGGATAACGTTGTAATGGTTTTCACCATCTAATAGATTTTCATTGCACAGAAGACTTTGGTATCCCTTGATCTAGGAAGTCGATGTCTACAATCCACTCTTGAAACTCCTGTATAATTTGTTGGTTTGAGGTGTGGGTCCTTAGAATCCTAGCCTCATCCATGACTGCCTCCAATTTCCTTTGTTGCTCTGGAGAAGTGCTTGAGTGATAGAGTTCCCTGGCATGCATTACATCATTTTTGGCACATGAGACCCAAGAACCTATAGTGGCTCGATGTTGTGGAAGAAACTTGGTTGTATCCCTTTTCTAATCCCCATGCATACGAGGAAAAACACCCTTGTTAGCCATGAGGATATAGGTAACACACAAGAAAGGGGAACATAGCTGACCCAAATCACCAACATGGATCAAAGAGTAAACAATGTAGGATGAAGGGTCCTGCCCAACCAGCTGGGAGAGGACTTCCTTGGGCTTAGAGGGAATTAGTCAACACCTACATTCCCCAAAGTCCTCAGAAGGATACAGAGAGAATCTTGGAAGATGCAAGTTGTGTTCTTCTAACCCAAACCTCAACATAGACAGAGACAACACCCACCCCAGGAAGTCGATAGGTAAACAATGCAAAGAAAGAAGGCCAACAAAATTTCAATCGGTGTCAAACCAAAGGGAAACCATCATAGAAGTCATAGCCACCCAACCAAGGAGATAAGTGGTGCATCATTTCCAATAGAGCTAGGTAGGTTGAGAAGGCCTCATGGTATAAATTCCTTGGCAACAATTTCCACCATAATTCCCCATGAAATATTCATGAAGGTTATTTTATTAATGAAACAACACACCAGAGTACTTACCATGATTACCATGTGATAATGATTAAGCCAAGATCTTCCACCCATGCCTTTTTCCATAATATTTGTCCTTGGTATGAGCTTACATGATCTGTGATGAGATCTGTTGCTACACCATTGACGCCACCTTCCACTCCCACACAAATACATTAACGACTTGGTACCATCTTGCTCCCTAATTGTCAAGTGTGCAGGATTGATATGACACTTGTTCGCTGCCTCTTATAGCATGTGCATTATGCTATAATGTGAGATCAACCACCCCATATAGGGGATTAACATCCACAATGTTTAACTTTATGAATTTTGCACGCAGTCCTCTTAGTTCATAGAGAGCCATGTTGAGGAGAGGTTGTGCCCTAGTGAGGAGAATCCCCGGTTGGATAAATAATCAGCTAGACTATTTACTTTTCTATGAACATGTGAAGTGTGAACTATCTGTATTTGACTAAGTAGATCATCTATCTGAGACAGGTGTGAAGTTAGTCTCCAGTTGACTAAGATTTTTCTAGATGCAAGACACATAGAAGCCCGGTGAGGGATCAGATGATAATGGTAGAGTCTCCTTCAATTATCAATCTATGGTAGTTTAGGTGTATGTCTAAAGAGACTCCCTTCATTAGGCCATCTACCATTGTTGTGTTGTTTTTGTTTCTGCCAAGGTAGTAAGCATATTATACAAACAATATGTCACCCTTGTCATCTATGAATCCATCAAAGTTAAACTTGATGAATGTTGATGGGGGTTTTCCCATTTCTCCAAAGAGGGAATTCCTTTTCAGGATATGTTAGTGCTACATATTGGTTCCACATTGAATTGCTAGGTTGAGAAGATAGTATGTTCTCTTTCCACCACCATTTTTGCTTCCTTCGGCCAAGGTTTGGATTGAATGGATTATGTGATTTATGTATGCATGCTTCACCATATGTCTACATCTATTCTTCTCTCATGCTTAAAAAATTGTTTGTTTGTTTTCTTCCAAATTGACTAGAGATGGTGGCCAGGAAAGATCTACCAGGATTCATTGAGAATGATATTGTCAAATGGTTTTTGTTGCCAATTTTCTATGGTAGGTCTGATATTATCTCTATTTATGACCGATAGTCTAAACATAGATGCCCCTTTGTCCCATAGTTGGTTGGATTCAATAAAACTGTTGAAAAGGTGTTCCATCATTTCCCCCTTCTATCGACACATGTAGTAGATTGATGGACCTTCAAATCCCCTACTTATGAGGTGATCTGTGGTGATGTTTTCTTCTCTTATTTCCATTTTTGTTCTTCTTCTTTAACATGTAATTTGCAGTAAGATTGATATAATTTGGAGATAGGAATTTGGTACGACCACCACCGTTGTCTGGTATGTTTAATTGATTTGATGATGTTGTCGGATTCGATAGGAACACACACACACACACAAGTTAATATATATATATGTTATCTGGATTGGATTCATAATTTATGCCTACCAAAGCATTTATTTATTGTTGAATTCATTGCTTAAATGCTCAGCAAAACCAATCTTCTTCATATTAGATCTAAATAGCCTTACTCATTGTTAGGCATAAGATTTACCATTCTTCTACTTTCTTCCATCTTTCATTATCACTCTTTATGCTCTATTGGATGAGACTCCATGCCCAATGGATTAGGCCTTTGATCTCTAAAGTTACAGTCTTTATTTCAGTCTGCTATCATCATCATCCTCGACCATCTTTATCCTTCTTTATAAATTCTCTTAAATCTGGAATATGTGCTTAATGTGAGAACTATTGCTTAGTGATAGTGAGAAGTGAATGAGTTTATATGTTTGAGACAACCCTCTCATGTCCAAGAGCCATCTTGGATCTAAAGTTGGTTCAAATATGTCTTGGCATGGTTTCTATACATCCAAAAACCATATCAATTTACAACACTTGTATGATCTAATTTCCTAGAAATCGTATTGTACCAAACTTTTGTTGGCTCTTGCGTTGTTCCAAATCATTAAGCCTATGTAGACTTCATCCAGTCTAATAATCTCTTCAAATGGGATCTCATAATCATACTTGAACTTCCATATCCTACTCTAAAACTCTCCATGTTGCTTAATCCACCTCCATTAGGTTTTTTCAGTAAAGGACCCATACATGATTAGTGGATCCCCGAGGCCCAAGCCCCCACTCCTTTTGGGAAAAAAAATAGTTCCCCAAGTCACTAAGGATCATTTTTTTATCCCTATTTGGTCCACCCCAAAGAAAATCCATTTGAAGAGTTCTGATGGCCTTTAGGATATTTGTTGGAGCTATCAAAACCAAGAAGAGATACAGTGGCATGGATTGCAGAACATCTTTGAGGAAGGTAATCTAGCTAGGAATATTTAGAGATTAGAAAGTCCAATTTCTAAGTTTATCTTCCAACTTGGTAAGGAATTCCTCCCAAGAAGAATTTCACTGGGGATTAGCGAGGAGAAGAGCTAACAAATATTTGGTTGGAAGGGAACTCCTTTGGAAGGCCAACAAGTGGGAGATTTTGAGTTGGACATCCAGGGGGGGTATTTAGGAAGAAAATTTAGGATTTTATATAGTTAATGAGGGCACAAGAGGCCAATGTGAAGGTATCTAGGATTCTTTTGAAGGAAGGCGCCTTGAGGATAGTTAGTCTATCAAAAAGAAGGGTGTCATCAATGAAGAGGATATGCATCATGGGGTCCATATTTGGATGAAGGATAATACCTTTTAGATTTCCTGAATGGGTTGTATATTTCAAGGTTCTTCCAAGTCCCTTTGTCACCAAGATAAAGAGGAAAGGAGATAGGGGATCACCCTATCAGGTGCCTTGAGAAGGAATGGAAGTTTCAGATGGAGAAATGTTGAAAAGGAAGGAGAATAAATATGAGGAGATGACATTCATGACCCAAGATATCTGTGTGGGGTAGAACCCAAATGCTAGAAGGAGTTGTTCCAGGAAGATCCAACTTAATCTGTCGTATGCCTTGGACATGTCTAAATTTAACAACATACCAAGGGATTTGGATACTTTTAAGGTATGGATAGTTTCATGGGCCATGATGATCCTGTCAAGGATTTGATGTCCTTCCACATATCCCCCTTGTTCCAAGGATATGATTTTGTGAAGGATGGGATTACGTCTATTTTCTATAACTTTTGATATGATTTTTATAGATGACATTGCATAAGGCTATAGGATTGAAATTATCAACATTTAATGGGTTCCGATCCTTGGTAATGAGGGAAATGAAAGAGGAATTGAAGCTTGTAGAATATTACCTAAAATTCGAGATTCCTCCATTATTTCTAGACATCTTCCCTCGAGATGGACCAGAACAATTGAAAAATATATATGGTAAATCCGTCTGGGCTAGGTGATTTACTAGGGGACATGGTTTCAATCGTGATTGTCACTTCCTCCATGGAAATGGGTCTCAGGAGGCTATTTTTCTATTCCATACAGATTTCCTTCAGTATAGAGGCTAGGATGGCATTGATGGTCTCTTGCCTTTCCACTAGGGGTTCCATGAGAATCTAGTTGGATTGACCCTTAAGCTCCTGTACTATGTCTTCGTATCTTTCTATTTTTTATCCCACATGTTCAAGAGGCTAGAAATCCGATTATGATTGTGTTTTTTGAGCATGAAATTGTGGACAAATTTGGAGTTCTTGTCTTTGTGATACCCTTGTTTCCCCCAACTTGTAATTAATCATTACTTATGATTACCATGTTATGGCATGTGAACAATGTAAATGTATTATTGTTTATATTTCCAATAACTGACTGTGGGGGTGAAGCCTTGAAGTATTGGCCATGATATCACTAGAGGAAAGAATGAGGAAACTGAAGAGAGGGTTCATTATGTTAAAATGACACAAATTCCCTTTGCTGAAATAATAAGCCTCATCCTGATTCCGAGGAAAAATCAATTAATGAGAAAAGGATTGGTGGCTGAACAATCAACTACCCCAATGAATGGAAGCATGGAGGGTTTGGTTGAGGAGACAAAAAATTCTCAGCTCGAAGTACCACATAGTGCAGTTTCTTGCAAGCCCATATTGACCTGACTTCCTTCTGACAATAGGACAGGTCCAAAACCTCCTTGGGGAAAAAGGAGAGGGTGTGCAAGAGAAGAAAGATACCAGAGAAAGAAGAGAGCACGTGAGGCTCTCAATTTTTATAGAATAACTGAAAGAATAAGTTGTTCTCGTTACAGGAGAGAAACAGAGGAGGAATTCGGTCTCTGAGGAAGAGAATTGCTGAAAAGAATGCACGAGCACGTGCAATAGAAAGAACAAAGAACTCATGGAAGAGTTATGAAATGGAGCATAGAAGAACCAAAGCATAGACTAGAGAAAAAGAGGGCCATGGGCTTGGTATTGGCTGGAAAGAAGCTAGTGTTGAAAGGAGAGGGCGTTGAGGGACAATGCAGAGAAATTCCAGCTGGGAGGGCATTTGATAAACCCCGTGGAGGTCCTAAGATCAATGGAGAAGAAGGGAGACTTATAGTCTTGCTATAGATGTGGAGGAGAGTAACCTCCCTGATACATTTCTTTATTTTGGAAAGATAACCCAGAAAACCTGACTTGAGAAGAAGGTCGTAAGCTTGATGTCGAGGGAGCACTTGATAAACCTCACGGAGGCTTTGACAGAGAGAGGATCTCTGAGAATTTTCAAAATTTTCCCTAGATATATCATGGCTTGGCATGGGGGTGTCCAGAGTGCTAAGAGTGAATGCCTCTGAGACTACGGTTGGGTGGAAAGGAGAACACCCACAGTTAGTTGGTTGGCTGCAAATTGTAATAGATAAGTATTTCATATACCCTATTCACTTGAATTGAAATGCAATGGTTGAATATTTGTAATTGTGTTAAAATGTGCCTTGCCTGAAATTGATGGAAATAATGCTTATTATTCCTCTGTAAATTGTTTCATTTCAATGGTTGTAAGATGACAAGTTTTTCCTTTGTGCTGATTGGAAAATTCTCAAGGGGTTATCCCAAGGATCAATTTTACAATTATAGAGTCGGGATAGACTCTACGGGACTGCTAAAGTCTCGTTGATCCCTCAAAAACACTTTCTCATGTTTTGGAATTCGAGCTCTATAGACGAAGTGTGCTTCCTTTAAACTAGTTGTCCAAGTGACCACGGGATCATGTCGATGACCTTAACCAAATATCGGCTAAGAGTTAGGAGTGTAGCATCTAGAGCTTGACAAAGTTCCATAGGACCAGGACCATGGAACTCTTCCCTACACTAAAAAAGGAGCTAAGTTGTTCGGTCTTTGGGACTCTGGGAGTCCAGAGGTCCAGGGTGAATGAACATTGCAGTGTACTAAATGCACCAAAGACAACCTATCGAATTGGTAACTTGATAGTGGATCGATAGTTGGTGGTCATTTTCCCATTATCGTGGAATTCATCCCCTTGTTAAACCTCGATCCACTTCTCGGTAGCAAAGTAACGCGAGCCGTAGATATGAGGATATTCAAGATCTCCCTTGATCGTTGTATCTATGTCGTGGTCATTCTGGTGTTGACCACTACAGGAGAAAAAGGGTGTTAAACGTCTGAAATCCTCGAACGTCGAACTCATGAAGTGACATGGGACATATATCTAAGGATCCTTTAGGATCCTCCTTGATCATTAGATCGAGTGTTAGTGAAAGGATAGAGTAAGGGAAGGGATGACTGACATCAAATGATCATTTTGCCTTATGACCCTCCCAGTCGGTTACCCTCGGGACTAAATACATAGGATTGCATGGATCACGAGAGTGCGGGCCATGAGTCCCCATCAACCGTTGGATCAAACTAGGGAATATTATGGGCCATCCGATGATTATTCGCTTCTTTGGCTAAACCCCACTTCGGGTGATTCAGGATGCAAGGTGTGGAGTTTCACCGAAGGTTAAAGGCCAGAGTGACATCAACATACGATGTGGCCAAAGTACATACTGGAGTTCAACTGTATGACAGAGTCACCGCATGTCAGCGCATAGCTAATCCACGTGTCCTGCTGACTCATCGTATATGGGATAGGTTTGAAGAGATGGGTACCACGTGTCAAAGTGGAATCATTGCCACGTATCTTCTAGGTGGAAGATGGTAGTAGGGAAACCTGGGCATAATGCCACATACATAAGAGGGACCCGCTATAGGAGTTTGGGACTTTGAAAATCCAGGTGTTTGGAGTGCTAAAACACAAGCTCCAAAAGGGTCGAAAGGTCGCTGCCATGTGGCAGGACTTCGGGGTTTGGGACTCTAGAGTATTTTCAAATAGAGAAAAGTGGTTGAAGTGTCAAAGTGTCGAAGCACCGAAGTTTCCCTTGTTGTAGTGTCAAGCTTCGATAGGACAGGCCCACGTGCATCATGGTGATACGACATGTCTAGATATCTCCATGTGGCATCATGGGATTGGACACAAATTAGGTGTGGGACCCCACCCCTCTAGTCAAGTCCAAGCGATGTGTTAAGTGAAGGTAAATATTAATTGTTAAATACAAAGGTGGAAAGAACTCCACCATAGATTCTAGAGTAGAGAGAGGCTTCAGGACTTTGGGTCTCCAAGAAGCTTTAGTGTTGTACAAAAGAGAGTGGAAAGGATGAAGTTTGGAGGACTTGGTTCCAACGCCGGCCACATGTTAAGGTAAAAGGGACAACAAGAAACATCGAGGCTCTAGAAGTGAATAAGCCTGCGATGAATCGACAGAGACTTTCCCCTATAAACCCTTTATCCATGACCATGTCATTTCCAAAGGATGAAGATCGGGACCACAACAGTGCCATGTTGGATGGTACAAGGAAAGTAAAGCCACATGGCGAAGGGGGTGGCCATTGGCTAATGACACCCTGAAAACTTCAGAAGGCCATAACTCTTGAACCAGAACTTAGTTTTGGATGAGTTTATAGTCGTTGGAAATATCTTGGAGAGACGAAGGCGATGGTGCCCTTATTCAAGGGATTCAGGAAGTTGCGGAACTAAGGAACAATTTATACCCCTTCCCTTAAAAATGTACTTAGGGGTCAGTTGTGTTAAAAAGTGGTATCAAAGCGAGCAACAACACTTGGCTTGCTTGGGCTCATAAAAGATTCAAGTGATTTTTCTCTCTTAGAAAACTTGAAGGGAGAGGGCACCCTACCCTACCCTATCTAGTAGAGAATGATTCAAATATAGGCCTGGATGGGCAAGAGAACTATCATAAGACTAGTTTACCAAGGATAAGATGAGCCTGTTGAGAGTATTAGTTCCGTATGGAAATTGTTTGCATAAGTTCCTTGAGGAGAATAATGAAGATTAAAATTCAATTAGGACTTTACCCAACGATATTGAATCATTTATGTTCTAAGACTTTTGCGATCATTGTTTTGTTCAGAGAGTTCTTTCAGATCCATCGCATAGTTTTTATGTTTTTCGACGTTTCGGACCAAACTAGTGTGGTCCATCATCAGGAAAGCGTTTGTGAAAAATGATGGACCACACTAGTTTGGTTCGAAACGTCGAAAAACATAAAACCTATGCGATGGATCCGAAAGAACTCTCTAATATTGAATCATGCCAGATTGTGGTAGAAGAATCCTGTCATTTGTTTTGGGAAATGATAGCCAGTCCTACAAAAGTGGGATTATGTTGAGGGGCATTGATAATAAAATTTGGATGAAAATGGCATAAACATGTTTTAAGGAATACTTATGTCCATAATGAAAATGGATTGAATAGGTGGTAGGAGTTGCCTAAAAGTGAGCTTAATGAAGCCTCTCTTAATTAGAAATTTTTATTAAATGAAGGATTTAAAATTGGGAGTACAATCCTCCATGTGTAGAGGCCTTATGGAAATAGGTGAAATCATCCTACTTGACCTGTCATAATTGAAAAACTTCCTACTAGGGTAATCCCTCCTTGGAAAATAAAAGAAGTCATGTGGACTGAGAATGAACATCATGGAGGAAGTGGAATGACATGAGCAAGCACAAAAGCTCATGGTTGTGTTAAATAAATTTAAATCCCTATTAACTAAGGGTAGGTCTATGCATGAAAATGAAAATGGTAAGTAAGTGGAACCCGTCTGCACTGTAGACATGGGTACAATGCTTGGTGCACAAAGATATGTTGAAATGCATATCACAAAGATAGAGAATGCATATAACATGCATATAACATGCACATATACTTATTATTGTCTACCATTGGATGTAAAATATGGTAATGTCATGGATCATATGGTTAATGATGATCTAACTATAGAAACATAAGTAAAATGTTGATTATGTTGAGGAAGCAAGAGGAATGGGTATGGTAACCATTTTTTGAAGAGGGAAAACATGTGCAATTCTCTGGTTCTTAAGAGAATTGAGAAACAAATTTGTTTCTGGGTACAAGAATTGTTGGGCAACATTTTTCTATTCAAGTTGATAAACCGAGCTGCAAAAATATGGGTGATTGAGTGAGAAATCACAACATCATCCCTTGCTTGGTGGATATAAAACTAATATGTCAGAATTCTCATGGGAGGAGGAGAGTGACCTCTTTCCTTGGTTTTTGTTGAACATAAGGAAGAATTTTGGGTTTAATGGTTGGGGCTGACCTACATGTATAACCTATCTTTTGTTTTTTTGATGAGGATAGATAGAAACAACTAGATCATCTACAATTTTTTTTTTTTAAATAAGGAGATGGACTTTCTTCCCAAGACTAATTATGATATAAATATTCTTTGGAGTTATGTATTAAAATACTTAGTAAGTAACATATTTCAAAATTGTATTTGGGCTTTAAGGAAATAGTCCAAATGTTATTAGACATTAAAATTCATGATAAATGAGGTAAAATGGTTAATGAAATGTTGATCTTGAATGTAGTAAAGGAAGTGTTGAGGCACTTCTAGATGATCAATGGGTCAGGTTGACATCCATAGGTGGATGGTATCCATATAAGGTATGGCTTGATATGCTCAAGTAGTAATGAGAGGGAATCTAGAAAAGGATTCCCTTGATAAAAAGGTATGTTAACGAAAAATGGTTTGAGGGATGAAAAATAAGCTTGATAAGTTGTCTTGTTGCCTTGGGCACTGTTGGAATTGCCCAGATGGTATTTATGGATTGTTGAATAAATTTATAGTAGTTGAGGAAAAAATGCCTCCTTGTTGGTTGTTGTCATATGGAAAGGGGGACATAGTTATGATTATGTTTGTTAAAGTTGCCAAGTGGATATCATGTGATTGATTGCAAGCTCTCAACAGAGAGGGAAGATCAATGTTGAGTATCTCTATGAGACTTGTCATAAGAATGGCAGAAAGATCCTTGGGAGTAGGATCTGGAAGTTTGATATGTCCATGTGTATGAATGATATGGAAAAGGTGCAAGAAATGAGCTTGCATGATGAATGTTTGGCTATGTTTGTATATGCTTAAGTGCATGGATTTAATGCATTGTAAGGTTTCTTGATATGGAGACTGATATTAAAACCAAATAGATATGAATGATATTAAATGTACAAGTGATGCACATTTATGATGTAAGAGTATATGTATACTAAAGGTATGATGTGACTTGTCTGCCTAAATGAGTGAAATGTAAGGCAATGATTTCAATTGCCAAGATTGAATGAATACCATAGATGCAAGGTTGACTCTATTATGAAGAGTCATGAAAGTTTCATTTTGAATGTAGCTTAAGGGGAATGTGTTTCATTCCCTCAGGAAAGGCTAGTATAAATAGATGAAATAATAAATGAGAAAGGATGCTCTGTTGCCATGATAAAAGGAAACATGATTATGCCTTTGAGGACCGCATGAGAACAATTGTGAACAACCATGGATTAAATGATTTTAATGTAAATATGTATGTGAGATGCAAAATATACCTATGGTATATACACATAGGCTTATGATTATGCATGTGGTTAAGTGCATCATGTATGTAAGTTAAAAAAATAAGGAATATGTGTGGATAAATAATCTGGATGCATAACAAAGATGCATGTTTATATTCCTTATGGAATATTTCGTAAACAATTGAAGCTAACTCAAGGTTGAGGCCATCAAAGATAGCAATGGATATGCAATGAGGAAGTTTCATGCCGAAGGAGTTACCTGTGAAGGAACCATGTAAAGACTCTATCAGGAGAACAAAGTCACAAGCTTAATAATTGTTGAAAATTGGGCAGTGGGATGGAAGCATATATATATATATATATATATATATATATATATATAATAATCCTGGATTACATTCTAAAAAAAAATGTATGAGTGGAAGACTAACAAATGAATGTTGACCAATCTGATAACTGAATGGTAATGTGCAGAATGCATAGGTTCATGATTCATTATGAATAAAAATTTTACTATTGGAGCATGCTGATGTATTCAATAGGTTAGGGTGAGGCTAACCAAGGATTCTCAAGGAAAAAGAGAAGGAAGTGTTGAAATTACTAAGACAACT
>ML839795.1:11487-22091 GCA_009831015.1 Picea engelmannii | reverse complement strand
GTGCTGTCACTTGGACCCCACTAGGTGCTTATCTCCGTCGGGAAATCGCGTATCGGGATATCGCGATTCCTGCGGTTGTGAGTCTCTCGTCACCGAGAACTCCGAAACGCCGAATACCGACTTGTCCGGATCTCCTGCCACGTTTTCTCACAAATGGACGGTTCAAACCTCCTATCGGGAAATCGCAGGTCGCGATTCCAATATACAAGAGTTCCATGTCCACGGAAACTCCGATTTTCCGATAAACTGACCTCCGACTCTCCTCCAGATGTCTGACGCGTGTCCCTACGGTGATCACTGCTCAGTAGGACTTAACCCCTGCGCTTAACTTCTGCGCAGCTTCTGCAGATCTGACGACTATGGGTCTTTCGGGAAATTTGGATGGGATCCGAGAGTCACCATCTTCCATCCTCTTCAAATCTCTCATTCTGCCATCCTCACTGTTGTCATCAATGACAAGCATCCACTGCATTCTGTCCACTGAATTTGCCAACATCAGTTGCTACTGTGCTTAAACAATTTTATGCCTATTAAAATATTATTAATCTTCTTCAAGTGATCATCAAGATTATGCAAGTCATGAACAATAGAAATAGTAAACATCAATCACACATATAATATACACAGAGACAAATATTCATGAGGAAACCCATAAAGGGAGAAAACCTCTTCTTCTTCGAATGATAGGTAGTCTTTTTATGTTATGTACATATCTATCTTTGAGCACCAACTCAATGTGAGGCTACCACCTCTATTTTACAAGTTGCAACTTGCTGAGAGCACCAACTCTCTGGTTTCTCTAGCACCCACTATAAGGAAGCACCAAATCCTTGAGTGTTCCAACACCAACTTGATGGAAGCACAAACTTCCTGTCACACAGGCACCAACCTGTATAATAGAGAACGATAGTTCTCCCTTGCACCACCCTACCACCATAGTTTTTATGGACGCAACCAGATGGAAGCTACAACTCCCTGTGTTCAAGCACCCACTGGAAACGCTGAGGACAACAGTCCTCCCTAGCACCACCCTACGACCCTGAGATATAAATCTTTGTTTTCTGAAATTTATTACAGTGATACAGTATTTATCAATGGCTTACTCGTCTCATCATTGTTCTGCTACACTGCTCTGCTCTGCCTGCATCAGTGTGTTCCTGCTCGCATCTTCTTGCGCTTAATTTCTCGTACAGTTTGTTGTTTTCACCATTTTTTCTTTGTCCAACTTATGTTCTTCATCTCTGCATCTTTCACGCTCTGTTCCTACTGTCTTCTTGATCACATACAATTCAACTTTTTTTACCGAGAAACAACAACCTCTCTCTGTCACAATATTTTTCTTTTAGTCCTTCTCTCATCATCTGTTACACTTCGCATCTCCAATGCTCAAGTCAGGAATCTAAAAAATGCTCAGGAATCATGGTTCCAATGTTTAGGAACAATTATTCAACCACTCAGGAACAATGATTCAGTTAGTGTAACTGAATCGTAACTGATCAAGAAATCATGAGATGAAACAACAACCCTTCGATCAGATTTGGTTTGATCAGCGTCATTGGATTATACACGCAGATGATATTTGACTTTTCAATGCATAACCTATGATGTGGAGCCTAGCAGCGCTAGCGTCTTCCTCAATCTTCCGCTCATGTGACCTTTGGCGATTCTCTCATGTGACCACGTTATTGTGGGTGTGACCAAAGGTGGTTTGAGATCAAATTACGTTTCACCCCGCAATTTACCCCGAGCCTTCACATGTCCTTTCTCCAAAACCATGGTTTCAATTGCAACCTGCCCTTAATTTTTTAAAGTTCATGCACCTTCATTGCCCGCAATGCGATGGGACCATTGATCTCATGATCTTGACAGTGCTCCTGAAAGGATGGTTCATATCTATTCTCTCAAGTCTGCAGATCTGATCTAGCCTTCCTAAATCAACGACTGTGATTTACTTCGTGATTCGAGCTCTAGGAGTTTCAAATGTCAAACCCTGCTTTCCTCCATACGCCAATCTTCCAGAGTCAATGATCTGCGGACACTTGTCCTTCTTAATCGACAGCTCTGCCTCTACTTCGTAAATTTTACCTTTGAATCAGATCAATGGTTATGCGGCCCATTTCTTGATCAACGGTCAAGATCTCCTTCGTGTCTTCGAACTTCTGAAATGTCAAGTCTCAAAGTTCACTTCCCCTCAAAGTATGCAGATTCCTGCCATGTGTCCTCTTGAATCGGACAATTGAGGCTTACTTCGGGTCTTTACCCAGAGTCCATAGATTTACGCCACGTCTCTTCTGGATCAGGCGACCTAGATCCACTTCGAACGATCCGACGCTTGAGATTTACTTCGGACGATCTGACGAATGAGATTTACTTTGGATGATCCGATGGTTGAGAATTTATTTCGGTTCTCCGAGCTTCGGGAATTTCAAATCTCAAAATGAAACTCTCGAAGTGATTTCTCCGGATCTCACGATCTGTCGCCACGTAGCCACATATCCCTCTAGATCTGATGGTTGAAATTTACTTCGGCTCTCTGACTCTTCGGGCTTCGGGGATTTAAAATCTCAAATTGAAAAATCTTGAAGTGAGATTTTTCCGGAGCTTAACCTCCTCACATATTTAGACCCGAAACAAATTTTGTTCATTTGATCAAGATGTTAGATCAACGACTTGATCTGTCTGCGATGCAGCTTTGCCTTGGATTAAATCCAACGACTCTCCATATTTGATTATCCTATCCTTCCATTTATTTTGATCCGACGGTTGACAGAAATTCGGGTGATCGAGATCTTAGATCTCAGCCCTTAGTTATCTTGTCCTTCCACTTAAATCAATCCAACGATCATGAAGACTCTCAAAGAAAATCCATGATCAAGGATTTGATCCTGATCAATTTTCTGTACTACGCTTTCCCTTCCGAGCTTTGATCTCTGCATATTGTTCGCTTCTCCTCCTGATCTTATGCTTTTTCTGTTTTCCATCATCGTTGTTGTTCTTGCCATCAATGACAAGCACACGCTTCTTGTAAAACATGCCAACGGGAAGATCCTAGCAGGGAGTAGATTGCATAAGCAAGGAAGGAGAAAAAGGGGGAATACTTTTCTCACCCAAAAAAATCTGAATTGTTTAACAGAGTTATAAGCCTTAGAAGAGCAGATGTGGAAACAAGTACAACTGGAAAAAGGAAAATAAATAAATAAGTAAGTTTGAATGAATAAGCTTGGTTAAGCCGTGATAAGTAAAGGCAGTGAGGCCTTGGAAAATAACTCAGTTGGACTGAAAGTCCAGGGCTGTGTAGAAGGAGTTGGACAGAAGAAGAGTTCATTGACCCCTTTTTTGTTGCTTATTGTATTTCTCTGGTACGAGATATTGATTTACTAATGCAAGTAAGTGTTTTGGCATAAGGATGTTGATGGTTGTATGATTATATAATACAACTGAAAATTGGATTGTGATTGCACTAGTTAACAGATTGAGGAGTAATGTGGAAGAGTGCATAAAGATATGTTGGGGAATATTTGAAAACATTTTATTGATTTAAATGTTATGATACATGCATTTTTGTTTTACATGACGACTAATATATATATATATATATATATATATATATATATATATCTGTGTGTGTGTGTGTGTCATGTATAAGAAATGATTGGAGTTGTTGGGAAAGGACAGTTGATGGTAGATAAACTATGATAAAGGATAAATGCAAGAAAGTTGATGTTGAAATATTGTTGAAGGGACTTTGGGAGCCCCATGGAGCAGTGTTGATGAGGTAAAAATCTGAAAAAGGGTGCTAGCAACCATAACAGGTATAAAAATATTCATTCCTGTGTGGCATAAGGTATGGAGGGATTTGGTAAGATTCCCCTCTGAATTATTTTAATTTCTTACTGATATGCGAATAATTTTGAGTGGCTATTGTATGCCATTGCTACCTAAGCAGGGTAAGATTCAAGAAAGAATAATCTGAATAATAGAGAGAGGAAGTATATTCCAGTGAAGGATGAGTTATAATCCTTGCAAGAAAATGCATGAGTAAGGAGTACCATGGGTACAATGACCAATCTAGGGAGATTGGGAATAAAGGTGCTCATAGTTAGCACATTGCATGGAATGCATTAAGGAAATGTTTGAATAAGAGGGAAGACAATGGATTTTCCATTGAGGAAGGAGGAATTTCCAATACTCCACTTGAATTGTATAGTTGTTAAAGAAAAGAAAATTTGGGTGGCCATGAATGTTGTCACCTTGGTTACTAATGAAGGAAGAATGCCTGGGTGATTTCAAGAGAAAAATTTAGTTTCATATGTTCTTATTTGGGATCATGATCAACCTTTAGTAGGAAGCACAATCCTACTGCAATAAAGAACGAGAATGAATAAGACATATGGAAAAGTGCTTTTCATAAAGTGTGGCAAACTTGAAATCAATGCAAGGGTGCATTGGGTATGAATGTGCCCATGAATATTGGCACATTGATTAAAGTCATTTGATATTTGAATTGCATTTGGAAAATTTAGTATGTTGAAAGGATGCATACGTAAATAATGATATTTCCTTTTTCTTTGTACCCTTGAATAGATGAAAATGAATTGGACTATTAACATGCGTAGTTTTGAAAATATATGTGCATGAAAACTAAAAATTTGTTTGGCTGAGGAATGTTGAAATTGCAGGAAGAAAAGAGTCTTGGATATGGCAGTGTTGTAAGCCCATAAGGAAGACCAATTGTCTGCTGAGCCAAACTGCAAGGAATGGTATTTCCTTTTTGAGCAAGTGAATTTGATTGTAAGTATGCACAATTCAGAAATTGTTTGTGAGCCACTGCAAGTGTGCAATGAGAATATAATGTGCATGAGAACTAACAATTTGTTTGACCGAGGAATGTTGAAATTGCAGGAAGAAAGGGTCTTGGATATGGTAGTGTTGTAATCCCATAAAGAAGACCAATTTCTTGCTGAGCCAAAATGCCATGGGAAGGAAAGTCCCATACTTGTGAATATGGTTCCTGTGGGAACAAATCTGAAAATAATTGTGGAATTTGGAAATATGTGGGTGACAGATTTGCAAGAAAATTCTAAATTTGAAATTGAGGATGATATATCATAATTTTTGTGTACCTGTGATACGGGTGAGACGAAAAAGATCTGTCTAGGGAGGACAGATGAAGGATGTCAAAGATGGAAAGAATGAAAAAGGCTACTATTGAGACATGAGAACCATGTGGTAAGCCATGATCACACTAGAATATGTTGTGTTTTGATAACACAAGCTGGAGGTACGCCTCGGTAGAGAAAGTCTAAGGGATTCCTCGACTATAAGGCTCAATGAAGTCTTTAGAACTCTTCTTGTGTGAGAAATCCTTGGCAAGGAAAGATGGATCACCCAAGGCTCTGTATAGCAGAGAAGGGGATTCCTGAGCCTGGGTCTGGAGGCCGAGTGACCGTAAGGAAGAGGAGACTTTGATAATTCTTATAAACTGTTGAATTGGTTCATGCACACAATGGGTATGTCAAGAAAAAACAATGAGCTAAGATAACAAGACAACCATATGGATACAAATCCATGAACTTCATAGATAAGTATTGTGCTAGATTATGAAATTTTTCCTCTTGAATTTTGTACAATAGTAAGATGTTTTCGCATGAAATTGTGATTAATATGCTTGTTGTCCAAAATCATTGAAGGTAGGTGAAGAAATCCAAGGGTATGGAAAGGACCTGGCCAAGAAAGAGGATCACAATTTCTGAAACAACTGAATGACAAAGGCATGACATGTGTCACTGAGAAAGAACATTGAGGATGGTGTTCCTTTGAAGGGGGAGGGGATTGTAATACCCATGTTTCCCCCGACTTGTAATTAATAATTAGTTATGATTACCATGCTATGGCATATGAACAATGTAAATGTATTATTGTTTAGATTGTCAATAACTGATTGTGGGGGTGATGCCTTGAAGTACTGACCATGTTATCACTAGAGGAAAGAGTGAGGAAATCGTAGAGAGGGTTCATTATGTCAAAATGACCCAAATTCGCTTTGTTGAAATAATAAGCCTCATCCTAATTCCAAGGAAAAATCAGTTAATGAGAAAAGGATTGGTGGTTGAACAATCAACTACCCCAATGAATGGAAGCATGGAGGGTCTAGCTAAGGAGATAGAAAAATGTATGCCGGAAGTACCACAAAGTGCAGTTTCCCGCGGGCCCAGATTGAACCAACTTTCTTCTGACAAAAGGAATAGGATAGTTTTATAACCTCCCTTGGGAAAAAAGAGAGGGCATGCAAGAGAAGAAAGATATCAAAGAAAGAAGAGGGTGTGTGAGGCTCTCAAGTTTTAGAGAATAACTAAAAGAATAGTTGTTCTCGTTATAGGAGAGAAACAGAGGAGGAATTTGATCTCCGAGGAAGAGAATTTTTGAAAAGAATGCACGAGCACGTGCAATAGAAAGAACAAAGAATTCGTGGAAGATTTCTGAACTAGAGCATAGAAGATCCGAATCCCAGAGAAGGAGAGAGGGTCGAGGGACACTGTAGCTCCAAAAGGTTCGAAAGGCCAGAGCCACGTGGCAGGACTCCGAGGTTCGAGACTCTAGAGGATTTGAAAATAGAGAAAAATGGTTCAAGCGTCGAAGTGTTGAAGCACCGAAGTTTCCCCTGTTGTAGTGTCAAGCTATGATAGGATGGGACCGCGTGCATCATGGTGATGTGGTGTGTCTAGATAGCTCCATGTGGCATCGTGGGATTGGACACAAATTAGGTGTGGAACCCCACCCCTCTAGTTAAGTCCAAGCGATGTGTTAAGTGCAGGTAAATCTTAACCGTTAGATCCAAAGGTGGACATAACTCCACCATAGATTCTAGAGTAGAGAGAGGCTCCGAGACTTCGGGTCTTTGAGAAGCTTTAGATCTGTACAAAAGAGCGTGGAAAGGCTGAAGTCTGGAGGACTAGGTTCTAGCGTCGATCGCATGGTAAGGTAAAAGGGAAAATAAGAAGCATTGAGGTTTTGGAAGTGAATAAGCCCCGCGATGAATCGACAGAGACTTTCCCATGTAAACCCTTCTTCCATGGCCACGTCATTTCCAAAGGACGACGATTGAGGACATGACAGTGCCATGCTAGATGGTACGAGAAAAGTGAATCCACATGGATGCCATGTGGCGAAGGGGGTGGCCATTGGCCAATGACACCCCAAAAACTTCAGAAGGCCATAACTCTCGAACTAGAACTCAGTTTTGGATGAGTTTTATAGTCATTGGAAAGCTCTCAGAGAGCAGAAGGAAATGGTTCCCTTATTCAAGGGATTTAGGAAGTTGTGGAACTGAGGAAAAAATTATACCCTGTCCCTTAAAAAGGTACTTAGGGGTCAGGTGTGTGACAATCTCCTTCTTTCAACCATTGTAAGCAAATTTTTTTCTTCTAGAGGATCTCCTCTTGTTTCTCTCGGTCTTAAGTTTCCTATTTGAGTTGTTTCTCCTCATCTTCATGTTCCACTATTCTTCCTGCATTGAGATTAATGGTGGCCTACAGTGCCTCCATATCTTTTTCAAGCCTTTCTTATTTTACGAGAACGTTTCCAAACACCTTCTTGTTTCACTTATTGATGTGTTGCTTCACCTGTTTTAGTTTCTGTTGTAACCATTACATCTGGGAGCCCCAATTTGAATTTCCTCTATCCACAATTTACTTAAGTTGGTCATAAACTCTAGGTGGTTCAACAAAAATGACTCAAAGTGGAAGGGCCTTGGTTTGGGCATTGTCAAGCTCTGCCACGAGAGCTTAATTGGTTACTGATCAAATTCCATGTAAGGTAGAATGTCTTCTTCAATGAGCAACAAATTTTGGAACATGCTCTTTGAGAGGAGGAAGTGATCAAGCTTGGTAGAAATTTGGTGAATTCCCCCATGCTTATTGTTCCAAGTATAGAAACCTCTAACTATGAGTATGTTAATGAGTTTGAGATCTACTATGAAGTATTTTAAGGATATTTGTTTCAAACCTAGCCTCCTTAGCCCCCCTTTCTTCTCTCAAAGTGATGTGAACATGTTAAAATCCCCTCCCAGGGTCCAATTGCTGAGAATAGATAGATCCCCTACTGCTTTGAGGGATTCAAGCAAAGGAATTTTCAGTAGCGGGTTCATATGTGCTTGGAATGATGAGCCTCTAACTCCAAACTCAAATGATATTAGGTTGGGTTGATCCACAAAATTCTCCAGAGAGATCCGATCGAGATCTCATAGAACAACCAGACCCTCGAAGAATCCTGCGACTGGAATTGCTTTGAATTCATTGTTTCTCCATACCTTTTTGGCCAACTTAGTCATTGTCTCTTTGTCACATTTTGTTTCCTACAGGAGGACTATTGATGGCTTTTCTTGATTGATTCTCTTTCTGAGCATGCATTTTCGTTGAGAGTGTTGAGATATCTTACATTCCAAGAGAACACTATCATTAGTAAATAAAAAGGAGGGATGGAAATCAATGCACCTTGACTATTCTACTTAGGGGTTTAATCTGACAGCTTGTCCTGTGAGGTGAAGTATTTGTTTGGCATTCCCATAGCCTACCCGAAATTGATCAATAGTGCACCAACCTCTTCTATTTTTTGTTTGGAATACTTGCACCCTATTTTTTTCTCCTTTGTTGAGAGTTTCTTCTGTGATTTATGGGAGGATTTGTTGCCAAGTCCCTCTGATTGATTGGGGTTGGCCTAATACTTCCTTGCTTTTGATATACTTTTAATGAGTTCCTTTTTCATTTGTAGTAGCTAGGGTTTTTAGAGGGTGGAACATTATTCCCCATTCCCCATGTGCTTCCACTAGGGTTGGAAGGTCTATCTCTTTCATTTTTGAGTTGAGTTCGTTCTGAGGCTCATCCTCTTCTGAATCTTGTGAGAGATCCTCCTATATTTCCGTGATCTATTCTAAGATGATTTCCTGGGAGGAGTTGAGGTTGGATTATTGAGGGTCCATTTTCTTCCTTTTGGGATCTTCCTTGGGATCCATGCCTATGATGTCAACCATAGTAGGATTCCCCTTTTCGATGCCTTCTTGGTAAGGAACCAACTCATTGTCTTCTAATGCTTCAAAGTTGTTTTGGTGATTGATTTCTTGGGTTATGAGGCCTACGTTTGTTTCTTTATTCCCTGATTTCCTCTTATTAGGAACCTTAGCGAAGCCTTCCTGGTCTATATTACCCTTTCCATTTTCTATTGTCTTCAGAATATTAAGGGGGCAATCATGGAAGAGGTGCATGTGCTCATGGAATTTTTTTCATCGCAAGGGTATATGTTCGTAGTACAGGGTATTTACCCATTCCATGTCCTAGAAGAGAATGAACATGGATTCTGGTAGAGCAACAGTGGCATTCATGTATACACATATCCTTGCATATGAGATGTACCTCCCCTGCTTGGAAACCCACGAGATCTTGATGAAGGAACCCAGAGAGTTCCCAATCCATTCCAATGTCTCAGATTCCCACAATTCCTAAGGAAGGGAGTACGTTTGAGTCCAAACTAGAGATTTTGTGAATGTATCCCTTTCGGGGATAAAACCTTCCATCCAGTACTAGAGGTGCAACCTTGCCGAGTTAAAAAAGTATGCTCCCGCTTCAAATATTTTCTCACGATCTTCGACACACTTGAATATGGCCATGAAGAACCCTTTGGAGCCCAGCTTTAGATCAACATAGCCTTTGGTTTTCCACCTAGAATTTACCCATCCAACTAGAGCCCTCTCATAGGGTCATAAACCCATTAATTTACCTATGACAGAGTGATCTTTCATGAACTATATATAATTACCAACATTAGGAGAGGTTAACTCATACCTTGGATTGTCCTTGTATTGTCCAAGCATCCATTTCTAAGTTTGGTTAGCATCTTCCCTTATTGGGAACCCTCTTTGTCAGGTTCAGAAACCTTTTCCACATTGTTCCCTGCCCTACCTGTTTTGAAGGAAAAGGGGCAAGTAGAGGCATGCCCAATTACTTTATCTGTAAAATATCATGGATCTACCTGCGGGCTGCTAAAGGTTTTCATAAGAGCCAATCCAAGAGGGACCGCTACAATCTTGATGACTACAAAAACACCATGAGGCTTTTTACTTCAAGTAGTATGGGAAATCCATATCATTGAGGAAATCTGTGAAGACAAAGGAAGATAGGGTTGCACAGCTAGGTTTTGTTGTTGAAGAGCTCATTGTTCTTTCAAAGGCAAATCCAGTCCATCCACTGGGAGGAATGATTGTTATCCTCCCCACTCAAGTTCAATTCCTACAAGTGACATGTTGAGTTCACAATTATTATTGCGTTGAAAGGTGTTTTCTACAACCCAGTATGAGGGATATGTGTAATTCCTTCCACACTAACTTCAGATCTATCATGTGCCGAAAGTGATCGAGTCCCTCAAGGTGAATTTTTTTTTATAGATTAAAAAAAATTAAAATGAATCTACACCAGTTTATATTTAAATCATCATCTTCCAAACTTACTTATTACCTTTGTATAAAGGATCATAGATACACATAATTGAAATTACACTCTTTATGTATATTCAACACTCTACAAAAAGGTATTCTTAGGTAATAATAATAATAA
>ML839795.1:0-11376 GCA_009831015.1 Picea engelmannii | reverse complement strand
AAAAAAAAAAAACCATATAAGTATTAAAATATGAACAATTACTACAGGAACACATTTTGTTAAAATACACAGACAACATAAAAAAATGATTATGCACTATTCATTGAAAAAATAAAAAAATAAAAAATAAAAAATGGAAATCTCGTATAAAGTACATGCTAAAAAAACTATCAAAATTATGTGTGGGAAAACATATAAATGCCATCTCTAGTCTCCTCCAACTTCCAAAACCCCTTAGTTTTCCTTTGTCCTTATGTGTGGGAAAGCATATAAATGTCATCTCTAGTCTCCTCCAACTTCCAAAACCCCTTAGTTGTCCTTTGTCCTTCCTTCGACAAGGTATTTTTCGACATGTTATGCTCTATACACATGAGTCAAGGATATGGATCTGAATATATTTGTTATCTCTTTCAGATTATCACCAATAGGTCAAAGAAAGAACTTATGTATTTGAGTAGAATAACACATCCAATTTATAACTAGTGTTGAGTCTCCAAAAAATTATTGTTTACTAACATTTCTATCCCAAGCACATTTGAGAAGAAGTTTTAAGGTAGTGAGCTCCATAAAGTTGTTTGTGTTCGACTCTAATCTTGCTTAAAATTTACTAAATGAGAATTAGATAAGTATAAAACCCCTCCAACATTTCTAAAATCATATAACCCTTGGTAAGTGCCATAAAAAAATCCTTAGGCCTGAGATTTATTGATCACTAATTCATTAATCTTCCTAAGATATCCTTGACCCACCTACATTCTAAAATTTGGAAACTTTTAACATCTTACATGAACATCATAACTTGAATATTAAGAGATAGTTATGCCCTCTCTCAGACATTTATCTTTACGATGAAATACCCATCTATAGCTCATTTTCAATTGGTGCAAATTTCATTATTTACACATGCTCAACCATAACTTTATTATTTTGTTTCCCCTTATCTTTGGAATATAGATTCAGAGGAAACTCTTGGGCACTTTCCCTCATTCCAAAGAAGGTATCTAGAGTAAAGTTGACAATGTAGATTCGGTGTTCTTAACTTAGAAGTGACATCATGTGAGGCTCATAACATCAAATACATCACAAAGGAAACTAGTCTAAAAACTTGACCCCAAGACGCTTTTACATGTAATTCATATCACTCAACCACTTGAACCAATCCACTAAGCTATTCTTATCATTCTATTTATGAAATTGATATTAAACATAATTTTTTAATTACCTTCATCATTTTCATATAAACTTAAATATAATTTTCATATAAACTTAAATATAATGTTTTAATTAACGTTATCATTCTATATACAAACTTTGTGCATCAATGTTGTCATTCAAAAATCCTTTATGATGGTTGAGGGAGTTTCACTTAAACGTAGAAGTAAATATAAAAAACTAGTTTTCACATTATAATTATTAGTCCCTGCCATATTAGGAACTGTAGTTTTCGCTCCAAAGTCAAGATGATTTGACTTCATATTATTTTTCTAAATTTTGTACATACTTTCGATAGTTTTAAAAAAATGTTTATTAATTTTTTTCCTTAATTAAAAAGTATATTTTCTATTTTTAAAAATCATAGTTTTAATAGTTTTAAAAAAATGTTTATTAATTTTTTTTCTTAATTAAAAAGTATATTTTTTATTTTTAAAAATCATAGTTTTAATGTGTTGATTACTTTTGAGAACACTGATGGGACTTAATACCCTTCGTGGAGAGCCATTTAACATAAATATTTGTCAAAGTCATAAAAAGATTTAAAAAAATAAAATTAAAAATTAAACTATTGTAGGAAGATTTCACTTATTAATGGGTTTGACAAATCATATTACATGTATCATATGGTAGCTACTCAACATTACTTCCAGTTATTAATGGGTTTGACAGATCATATTAAACACATTGGCCACAACCTTATCCTTATGTACTACCCCGCCGCCTAAATATAAAATCAATTTGTTCTACTATTTACAAATCACTTTGTTTGTTTGTGCCCACCTAGCTCTTGGCTGCGGGGCATCTACCTATTTAGATTTTTTTTTCTGACCAAATGAAATGATGTAAGATTTCAAAACTACAGAAGTTGAATGCGAAATCATTTTGAACCAATATAAATCCACTCCCATATCTTAGGAAAATTAAACTTCATGAAGATGGTTCCAATTCAACAATTTTTCATCAAACATTTTGTAAATACATTCCTATTTACATACATGGATGATATAAAAGAGACAAAAGCTGAAAAGATTCTTGCTGAAAGAATACAATTGTAGTATGTGGACAGTTTTATATTTATTAATATAAGAATGTTTTTAGTTAAAGAAAAAAAATGATTATTTACTTAAACATTTAAGTAAAGGAGCGATGTAATTCAATGTACCTTTTCACAATTATTGCTTCCCAAGCTAATGTGCAAAGTTAATGGGTTTGAAAAATAATTAAAACCTAAAGCAAAGATTAGAATATGAATTTAATGCAAACATACATAGGATAATCAATTATAAGACAATAAAGACATAAATTCAACCTAATGGTATTATTAACAAAATATATTATTAGAATAAATTGCTTACCTATAAAAATTAATTACTTTACAACTTTCTATAATTAAAACCGATATTAAAAATTATATAAAACATTTAAAAGTTATAATTTTAATATCTTATACACATATTCACTTCAATGCAATGCATACAAAACAAAAACAAAATAATGGACATCATTAGAATATGTTGGAAGATTGTCTAATTAACTTTGCCTATGATAAATATGCTTATTTATTATTAAATAATAATCTATATTTATACTTTTTTATGGTCACAATTATTTTCATACATGTTATATTAATAATTAAATATGGTCATAATGATTGGCATATTGGTTACTTATTAGTTCTTGCTAAAGGTAAGTTAAGGATTCTAATTTGGAGTTGACTTTGTATTAGTTTGTATTAGTTTGAGGGTTGATTATACATTTTTTCACAATTGTAATGTTCAACATATCAAATTTTAAATTTTATTTTTTATATAATAAAAACCAACCTTTCCTTGGTAATTTTATTGGAGAAGAGATTTGATGTTTTATTGTGACCTTCATTATTCCCAATATTTTAAATGTTCTATTTTCCTATATTTTCCTAAGTTCACCTAAGTTTTGAGTTTATTATAACTTTATAGCTTATGTTCTATTTTCCTAAGTTTACTTGAGTTTTGAGTTTATTATAACTTTATTGAAAGTATAGAGCTTTGATAAAGTTTTGAGTTTATCATAAAGCTATTACATCAGTACATATTCTTTGGCTATGTTCAAGCTCTTTCAAGTTTGTGGCGGTTGTATTAATACTTTTTCACTGTAAAATGGTGGTTGCATCAACACTTTCTGCATTGTCAAAAGTCAGTAATCAATATGTTGTTGATCTGTACATTCCATCATCACCCCCTCACCACCTCATCTTCCTCTTCCCATCACTGCCTCATGTTCCTCTTCCGAGAGCTATCCCTTCTCAACAATGAATAATAATCCAATTATTTTAGTGCACCACTGCAATCATTAACTTTCTCCATGGTTGGAGTGTTTCTACATTGTATGTTTCATATTTGCAATTTTGTTACAATATACATATAGAATACATCACTTGCTCACATGTTTGTTGGAGATACATCGTTCCTGCTTATTGAAGATGTTTCTCGTGGGCTGAAGTTGTTGTTGAAAATTTGGAGATCCTCAACCTACACTTAAGGTACGAACTATCAACTCTCACTTAAACTAATAAAGCAAGAGAAATGTCACTTCCTTTAGTAAGATCCATGAAAAAAAATCTTTCTAAATTATTTCATATCTCTCAACCTAAAAAGCTAATCCAACAACCACATAGACAACCAGTTATCTACATCAAATAGCCAAATTACTTTAAAGTTATACTAATCTAGGGTTAGAAATCCTATCGTACAATGAACCGCGACTACAACCCACCTACTTTCAATGCACAACATTAATAGAAAGTCCAAGAGTTTCTTTTGTATCAATGCAAAATACACAAAGATGGTTGTAAGGATATATGTTGAGATTGTAAATCTAGAAGATAGGATGGTATTTAAACAACAAGGAAACAAGGAAGACCAAATACCTGTCATAAATCAAGAGCAATATGCAAGCTTTTGCAATAGGTTTTTCTTTCCTATGTTCAAGTTGTTTTCTTTCTCTAATCACCATGCCCTATCCATACACATCTTTAGTTGTGTATTAGATTGGTGAGGGATTTTCTACAACCAGCTAAAGATGGTATGATATTTAAAACCGAGAATTGCGTTGATGTGTCAGTTGTTCATATGTTTACCCCACCAACAACCTGGGATGTAGAGTTGGAGAAATGGAAGGAATGGTTGTCTTCCTTTGCATGCACATCTACCTTGATGTTGCCTCCGTCCCTACGATTAGAACCTTTGGTGTATAAGTTGCCTATTCAAGTACGCAGCCCCAAGAACTAATGGTTCCTCCAAGAACTAGGAACTAGTGATTTCAATATCGATTCTTCGAAATAACTAAACAAAAGGAAATACCAGAGTGATTCTAAATTACCAGATTATATGCTAGCTTATGTAATCTAAATTACCAGCCTTGTTTGCAGGAGAAAATGATGGAGTAGAGAGATGTGTGAAAAGGAAGGAAAATTACCAAGCACATAAAGTTATCTACTTTAGTAAATGATGCATCGTAATTTCGTTTCATTCGGAATGTCAAAATGCAGACATGATCATTTGTGAGCATATACCCCACTGTTAACCTCCTCACCTCCCTTATTAGTCCTTGCCAAAGGCCAGGACTCTAGCGTTCGCTTCAATGTTGACTTGATAATAGTTTTCCTTTGACTATAGTCATTTTCCAAAGTTTCCAAAGTAGTACATAGGAGAAATTGAATATTTTTTTATTTATAATATTTAAATTATTTTTTATCCAACATGTAATTGGATATCAACTTTGAACTCTTATTGGAAGTTCTAAGGAAATGCATTTTTTCAATCTTCTATTAACCTAAGTTTTGAGACTCTATTAAAACTCTGACACAATGCATTTTTTTCCAACTTAGATATGTAATTGGATATCAACTTCGAACTCTTATTGCAAGTTCTAAGGCAATGTATTTTTTCAATCTTCTATTAACCTAAGTTTTGAGACTCTATTAAAACTCTGACACAATGCATTTTTTTCCAACTTAGATATGTAATTGGATATCAACTTCAAACTCTTATTTCAAGTTCTAAGGCAATGTATTTTTTCAATCTTCTATTAACCTAAGTTTTGAGACTCTATTAAAACTCTGACACAATGCATTTTTTTCCAACTTCGATAATTGGCTATCAACTTCAAACTCATTATATAGACTGTCAAATCCAAGCGCCACCTATGGTAGGTCCATAAATAGACTGACAATAGACTTTGTTACTAATCACCCTCCATTAATGTACCCCACCGCCTCTCCACTCCACTCCACTGCCTTGATAACACATCATCCCAATATGGTCTCAACAATCAAATTTTTAGATTACTTAGTTGCAGCAACAAATCAAGAAGCTTCCTTCACCCTCCCACTAGAGGCCTCCTTCTCATGCTCGAGACTACATTTTTTTTAGATCGAGAGGCCTCCTTCTCCTGCTCCAGACTGTATTACGAAATTCTTTTGCTCTAGACTACATTTGTTAAGAAATAGTAAGAATACTGCATTGCATTTGTTAAGCAATAGTAAGTAGACTGCATTTGTTAAGAAATGATAAGCAAACTGCATTTGTTATACTATTTAGATAATTAAATTTTTTTATTAGTTTAAAAAAGTATATAAAAATTTAGACTCAAGATTGCACTTCAGGGTAGAACTAATGTGATGGTAAGCTCTCTATTATACTACTAATTGAAAAAAATATTTGTTTAAATAATTATATAAAAATTTTGATTCACGATTGTACTTCAAGGTAGAGTTGATCTGATGTTAAAAATTTAGATTCAAGATTGCACTTCAGGGTAGAGCTTATCTAATGTTCATATGGTTGATCTATATACAAAATCCCCCCATATGAGTTAATGGATAAATTGAATATGCTAAACAGGGGGAGATACATAAATATATGTTTATACCTTTCATGCCTGCAAGAAAATCCTCATCAGAAATGTATGCTTTCTTCAAATATTTTCTTGAGAGTTTCAAATATTTTCCTGAGAGTTATTCCCACTTTAGATACCTTGTTGAAAAGTAGAGATTCACAAAAGTGTCTGCCTATTCTCTTCACAAAAATACTCCAGCATGAGCGCAACTAGTAGATTCCCATGTTGAAGAATAATGAAGAAGGTAATAATGAAAACAATAAAGAGAAATCTCATCAGTGAAGGTCACTTTTAGATCTTGAAGGCTCAGGATCAGTCTATCATCTGCTTAGTGTTCTACAGTGACAAAGCGAGGATGAATACAAGAAGATACAACCCTAAGAGTGAGAGTAATATCAGTGCCATACCAACCCAATATCCTATTTCCTTCACCGAATGGTTGAAGGCTTCGATCCCATCAGGAACTATACCTGATTCATATCAGGATACTTTTCCCAGAACTACCAGTAATCCTCCTTTCCTAGACTCATATTCATCCAATCCTAATTATCCCATGACATAAACATGTATTAACCCATCATCCTCGTCTTCATTAATGCTTTCGATAAACCTGGATCAATATCCTTTCTCACGCTACAAACTTCCTGAACGGTGTGATTCGCCTCTCCACGTGAAGTGCTTCCATTGCTGAGCCTGAGCCCTCCAAGGCCCTTAGAAATGGCTCCCCTACATGCAGGTGGTCAAGAGATCGAAACAGACGAGGATGTTACTGTAGCTCTACAAATTGGCCATCCTAATAATGACACCAGTTACTCCAATCCTTTCAACGTCGATTCCGTGGATACAACCAACATGGAAAATTTGCAGCAAGGAAGCAGTAGAATTCTCTTAGATGGGCAGTGATGGGCAGTACTAGATACCAACTCCCTCACAGATTCTCATCAGTCCTACACAGTTATTATGTCTCGTTTGTAGAAAGAGATTCAACGGCTATAACAACATGCAGGTATGTCCTACTTTAATGTATGTGTGAAATCAACCGCCCAACAACAATATGTTGCTGTGGATTTTTCCTAATTTATAAACCATATTTGTTAGGCTTTTGAATGCCTCAAATGGTCGGGGGAAAATTAAAACTTCCCTAATGATCATCACGTTCAAGTTCAACATCTCTGAATTTTTCGCATAGATCATTGTCACTATTTCTCCATATGTTTTCCTGGTTGTGTATTTGTGCCAGGTCTGGTTTGAAACTATTCACAAACCTGCTTCTGTTTGAGATAAATATTTTACAGAAAACCTAGTTACAAAGATGCAAGTGGCCACAAACCCTATATATCTTTCTAAATTATGATAATCACTGACTATCCCTGATAGTTGCATCATTTATACATGTCTCCTCTCTTATCCTCATTGTTCAACATATTTGGCCTTCTGATGGTTTAGTCTAGTCTCTCCTAGAGAAGCTTTCAGTATTCTTCTTTTTCAAACGATATATAACTCACCAGAGTGACTAGCTTTTCAAAGGTAGAATTGTAATAAGTTCAATATTTATGTTCATAGATTTACAATTGTTGTTCTTGATATCATTACATGCAAGATGTAAATACCAACATATCTATTGGACATCTATATAGATATCCTTTAGTAAGATCTGTTCATCATAATTTATGTTGACATATCATTTGGAATTACAAATATATTTTTTGAGGGTACTGAATCCATATTATGTTCTTATGTAAAATTAAATTATGTGTGCAGATGCATATGTGGGGGCATGGATCTCAGTATAGAAGAGGCCCAGAATCTCTACGAGGTACACAACCCACAACAATGCCGAGGCTTCCATGTTACTCATGTGCTGAAGGTTGCGAACAATATCGATCATACCCATGCAAAACCGTTGAAAGACTTTTGTACTCTACAGAATCACTACAAGCGCAAGCATGACACCAAGCCCTTCATGTGTCATAGGTGTGGAAAGGACTTTGTTGTATGGGGTGACTAGGGAACGCACAAGAAAAACTACGAAAAAGTTTGGTTTTGTATTTGTGGTTCAGATTTCAAGCATAGGAAAACTAGACTATATTTCTGAAAGATGCACAAGCAATATCAATCTACAATTGTATATGAATCATAAATAATATATACTTGAGAGAATGAAACAAAGAGAAAAATAAAGAATATTCTGACTAGGTAAATTGGATTAGCGATCAAATAGTTAACCAGGAATACAACCGCACAAAGGAATGCTATATAGCGTGATGGAGGTGCAGTCAGGACATAAGTAAAAAACCTCCGGTGTCCTTGCCATAAATGATATAACACACGTTATCAAAGCTCAAGCTAAGAAACTCATCTTGCATATCTAATGAACATAAAGACATGCACAAGTCTTCGAGGAATGGAATGAGTCTTTTGAGGATTAAGGATTATATTTTATTTATGTTCCGACCTCTTGAATTCTCGCCGGCTAGAGACATGACCACAACCTTCCTATGAAGCTTTCAAAGCTTTCCATCTATAGTGAATAAATTGTCTCCAAAGATGTCAAAGAAACAAAATTGAAATAACATCCCTTGGGGAAACTGGAGATCTCAGTTTTCAAAATGTACTCTACATTTTCCAGACTACACGTCACGACTTCGAACAGAGAATTGCTTCCCCGTGGACCTTTCATCTGGATTGTCGGAGTTGCAATTAGGGCCTTTCATTGCAACATAGTCTCCATGCAACCAACGAAGGCCCCATCTGGCCAGCTGGTTATCACGGCTTCATCCATGCATCGACTTTAATACAAATATTCCTTGTAAAGTGAGGATAATAAGAGTGTAGCTCTTACTAATACTTTTACCTGCCCTGTGTTTCTACAAGCTACTATGTGTTTTCACTCTGCAAACGCCACCGTGATAACTACTCGTCTGGGCAGGGAAAGATTCACTATTTCATGGGACTTGTAACATGGAGCTTTGTAGCACTTATATTCATTACAAAATTTCTAGTACCTTTATTATACTTGCCTTTACTTAACGTGCGACCGAGCCCAATGATCGATCTCTTATCTCTATCTCTCTCTGGAAAGTATGGGAATAATGATGGGAGGTGGAGTTGCCTTTACTTAACATGCAACCGAGCCCAATGATCGATCTCTTATCTCTATCTCTCTCTGGAAAGTATGGGAATAATGATGGGAGGTGGATTTGACATGAACGAGGAGGGGAAAGTGATTAATCTCTAATTCTAGATGCATCTGAACCTTTACTAGTTACAGGTTCCCTTTCCTGCAACCTATGTTGGTTCAAAATGCATGGAGTTGGCTTCCCAACCGTCCTTTAGACATCACAACAAGTCCATCTGAAGGCTATGAGCTTGTCAATCTGTTTTGTTCTCTTTGCGGCCAGATTATGATTTTGAGGTTCTGTTCTATTTAGCTAGATTATGATCTTTATTATAGTATGGTTGTTCATTACCAGATTAATTATTAGTTCTCCTCAACCAGATTAGATTTATGAATTGTTCCCCTCAAATTATGATCTGTTTTTTTACTTGATTTGAGGCTTCGATTTTAGGCTATTTCCATTCAGCTGTATTTCCAAGCACCTTAGTGTTTTCCCTATGTCAAATATAAAACCTAGCCTTTCTACAAAATAATATAAAAATGACTTGGCCAAGTATTTTTCAAGTTTTCTCTATTGGATGGAAAGAATCCAAGAACACGTATTTCGATGGATCGGGGTAGACGAGGGTCATAGAGTTGCACAGTATAGTTTTCTCCAACAAACTAGTTCCACAACAACATAGCATTTCACGTCGGCATGCCAATGTACTTCTCTGAGAAATTTTGACAAAGTTTAACGTCGACCTACCAGTATATTTGTCTAAGCAATTCTGACAAAGTAGTAGCTATGGAGGGGCTTCTTAATGTTTGTATTCTGGCATGTCTGAGTCTTTTCCTAGTGTTATGTGAACCAAAGATAACGTACGCAAAGATGAAGCCCACAAATCCTTTGGTACCAGTCGTGTACATATTTGGAGATTCTACTGTACATATTTGGAGATTCTACTGTAGACTCCGGTAATAACAACCGACTTGGAACGATTGTGAAGGCCAACTTTCCTCCATATGGTAGAGACTTTGTGGATCATAAACCCACTGGTCGATTTTCCAACGAAAAATTACTAACAGATATACTTTGTACTTACTATTGCCCCCGTCTTTTCACTTTCCATTTTAATGTAGAAAGAAACATGACTTGGTTTGCATAGCTTGATTGCGTGACTTGGTTTTATAGTAGGCTTCTAATTGATCTGGTACAATTTTCTGGAAAATGAACACACTGTTATTATCCTTTCGAAAAATGTTTAGGTTTAACATTTCCAATTCTAGTACTCATTATCATTTGGTAATAATCTTTATGTTTAATTTTTCCAATTGTATACAACTGGATTAGCAAGCCTTCCAAATATAGTGCCCGCATATTTGGATCTTGAATTCCATGGACCACGAATTCTGACAGGCTTCGGCTTTGCTTCTTCTTCTGCTGGATACAATGATACTACCTCAGTCGTTGTTGTTAGTAGATGTTTTACATGTGATTCTCTAGCGATATAAGGATTTAGATATATAGAAAGACATTTCATAGCTGAAATATATTGTCTTGAATTCCTACATAATGTTTTAACTTTGGGGAAACAGTTGGAGAATTTCAAGCTTTATGGAAAGCAACTTGTGAATATGGTAGGCGAGAAGAATGCCAATGAGATAATATCAGGAGGCTTGTTTGGGATAAGCATGGGAACGGATGACTTTGCCAATAATTATTATTTCAACCCCATTACCAGTGCACACTATACTGTTACAGAGTTCCGGGATCTTCTTCTCGACTGTCTGTCGGAATTTATACAGGTGATCATATTCTCTTTACATTAACGATGATTATTCAGGTTGACGGATATATCAATATTTAGAAATTATGAAAATTGATAAACAATTTGTTGATCTTCTTTTTAAAGGATTTGATTGAATAGCTTTTAAGAAATTTGGCAAAGCCTGAATTGATTTGTTGTAAGGAAAATTGATGATGAAATAATTGACTAATTTTAACAAAATTTACATGAAATTAATTGAATTGTGTTTAGTAACATTGAAAAAGAAATAGTTTTTTGTTTATATCATATAGAAATTTTTATATTGTATTTTATATTATAATTTAGTTTTATAATTAAAATCTTATTTATTATTATTTTTAATCATGAATAAATAATTACTCATGTGAACTTTGC
>ML839794.1:22631-42620 GCA_009831015.1 Picea engelmannii | reverse complement strand
CCCATCCCTCATCAAGCCATCCACCTACCAGCCTGCAAGGCATTTATTTCAGGGCTAGCGAGCCGCTTTTGGTTCTCCGGGCCAGTGGAGTCCAAATACGGTATTGAATTCTTGGTGGAAGTTAACGCCCCTTTTTCAAGGTGGCTTCCACCACCATCGTGGTCTCTTTTCTGCACATCCCCTCTCAGCAGTTCTGCAATAAATTCAAACTATCATTTACATTCATTGACCTCTTCCTGCAGGTCCATTTACAACACATATTCATACTTATGAGTTTTTGCCATAGTCCTTGGCCAGTTCAGTTATCTTTACAATCTGGGGGAAACAGGGTGTTACACGGAATCAAGAGGGAGAAGACAATGCCCTACAACCCCCAACAAAATGGGGTGGCTGAACGAAAGAACAAGTCCATCGTTATTGCAGCAAAGGCTATGATCCATGATCAGAATCTGCCATTGTTTCTGTGGGAGGAAGCCTGCAATACAACTGTGTATTTACAGAATAGGAGCCCGCACCGAATCTTGGAGGACAAGACACCAGAGGAAGCATTCACTGGAAGACGGCTGAGATAGGACATCTCAGGATTTTTGGTTGTCCTGTTTACATCCACATTCCAATGGAGAAGAGGACAAAGCTGCAGCCCTCAGGAGAGAGGGGCATGCTGGTGGGATACAACGAGGATTCAAAGGCTTACAGAGTTTTCCTCACAGATCAACGGAGGATAGTGGTGAGCCGGGATGTCAAGTTCGAGGAGAACTTAGCATCCAAGCATTCTCAGGACTTGCCCACAGTTGGAGAGGGGTCACAGGAGGGTCTAATGATAGAGTCGAGAGCAGAAACTTCCACAACAGGGAGTTAGACTCCAGTGGAAGTGCAGGAGCAGTCAGTGCCTTCGACATCAGTTAGGAGGCCCAGGTGGTTTGAGTAGACCCCGCGGGATGCTCAGGAGCATGTTGAGCCTCCCAGTACCACTTTCTGAGAGAGTAGGCCTCCTTGGAAGTTTCCTACTTGCATGGCTCTGATGACCAACATCATAGACTTAGAGCCCTCCAGCTATGAGGAGGCAACTAGTTAGCAGGTATGGCGAGATGCCATGGTGGAGGAGCACAACTCCATCATGCGCAATGATGTTTGGGAGATTGTGTCGAGACTAGAGGGGAAGTCAGTTGTGACTTCTAGGTGGCTTTACAAGGTAAAGCATGCAGCAGATGGCAGCGTGGAGAAGCATAAAGCCAGGTTTGTGGCTTGCAGGTTTTCTCAGAGACAGGGAGTAGACTACGAGGAGACTTTTTCTCCCGTAGCTAGATACTCCTCTATTCGGTCAGTTCCTTCGATAGCTTCTGAGATGGGTTGGAGCATTCACCAAATGGATGTGAAAACTGCCTTCCTCAATGGAATCATTGAGGAAGAAGTTTATATTGAGCAGCCATAGGGGTTTGAGGTCTACAACAGGGAGACACATGTATGCAGGCTTAAGAAAGCCCTGTATGGACTCAAAGAGGTGCCCAGAGCCTGGTATGCCAGGATTGACAGTTATCTGTAGAGAATGGGCTTTACCAAGAGTGAGGCAGATCCCAACCTGTACCTTCTATTGGTTGGATATGAGATTCTCATTTTGGTCTTGTACGTTGATGATCTCATTCTGACAGGTGCAGGCAGATTGATTGCATGTTGCAAATCAGATCTAGCGTCAGAATTCGAGATGAAGGACATTGGGCCAATGCACTACTTCTTGGGACTTGAGGTTTGGTAGCGATCGGGCAAGATCTTTCTCGGACAGGGGAAGTACACTCTAGAGATCCTAAAGCGATTCAAGATGGAGCATTGTAGACCGATGGCCACTTCGATGGTGACCAACTTGAGGAAGATAGACTCTTCTACTTTCGAGTTGGTAGATGGCAGGGAGTACAGGAAGCTTATTGGTTCATTGATGTATCTAGTCAACACTCGACCAAACATCTATTTTGCAGTGAACACATTGAGTCAGTTTATGGTGGAGCTGAGGGAGGTCCACTGGGTTGATGCAAAACATGTGCTTAGATACTTGCAGAACAAGTAGGATATGGGCTACAATATCTTGGTGGTGGTGGCTTCAGGTTGCAGGGATATTCAGATTCAGACTGGGTGGACAGTGATACAGACAGGAAGAGCACCTCTGGGTGCTACTTCAGCTTGGGGTCTGCAGTTATCTCCTTGTTCAGCAAGAAGCATGCCTCAGTGGCTCTGAGTTTAGCTGAGGTAGAGTACATGGCAACCAAGTTGACTAGTTGCGAGGCTATTTGGCTTCACAAGCTACTTACTAGATTGTTTGGACAAAAGCTTAAGCCTACAATGATTCACTGTGATAACCATAGCTGCATCAAGCTCTCAGAGAATCCAGTATTTCACGATAGGTCCAAACACATTGAGATCTGCGATCACTTCATCAGGGACAGAGTATAGAAGGGAGCAATGAAGCTCCAATACATTCCTATTGAGGAGCAGTTGACTGACATCTTCACCAAGCCTTTAGTCAAAGGCAAGTTCGTCTGGTTCAGAGACAAGCTTTGGGTGGTGGAAAATACCTTCCTCGCCAAGAGAGAGTGTTAGTATGCCTATTTATGGAAATCGTCATTAAAAGTATCTTTTGCTATTTATAGAGTCACTTTAATTATTTTTAATTAAAGTGACGTCTTTTATTAAAAGAGACATTTAATTAATAAAAGTACTTTTAAGTACTTAGTGAGTTAATTAAATGAGGACTGTTATCCACCAAGTTGCACTAGGGTGAATTTCCAGCGAGCCGCCAAAGATTGAACATTTTCATGTTCAAAATTCAGAGTTCAGAAGTTCAGCTGGTCATAAAGACCAACCTTTTTCTCTTTACATTTCCATGAAAAATTGTAATAAGAGATGTTGCATGATGAACTTGTAAAAGGTCTTAGCCACCTTAAGTCCTAAGCATGAGTTATACATTGGAGTGTTTTTTCACTTACTAATTATATTTTTCCGTTTTTAGGCAATTTATAATTTATGAGTTTTTTCACTCAATCCCTCCAGAGCTGGAGTATATGCCCATGGTTAGGCTTGAGCATGGATCTAAGCCTAGTGTCTAATGTATATTACCATGCTAAACATTCTCCTAGAGTCTTATGGAAATGTACTAAGTCCCCCTTAGGATTTTTTAATTTTTTCAGTTAATTAAAAAATTGTCAGAATTCGACAATTTTTAATTAAAAAATAAAGATGTATTAAAAAAGTGGTACTAGGGGACTTAATATGCCATGGGGGTGCTCATTTTTGGACCTAGAGCACCCATATTACCTGTGTATCCACTTGGTTGAGTAAAATTAGTGATTTTAATCACTTAAAAATTAATTTTACTCTAAAAGTAAAAACCCAAAAAAGTAAAATAAAATCGTAAAAAATCAGCAAGGGCAAAAATTAAGGAAACATGTGGGGACATGTTGGAGACAAAATAAAGTCTCAAAAGGCTATGTGGCAGCTAGAAGACAACTCTCATTGGTCAAAGCAATAAAGTGGGGCATGTATGAGTTGGTTTTTAGCATGTGCCAAAAGGGAGGTGCGCCCCTCTTGGAGAGGTGGCGCATTCTAGAGAGGGCAGCCTACCTCTTGAGAGGTGGCGCCCCTCTACTCCCCCAATTGTCTCACACTTGGCATGATCTTGGCATGTGGGAGAGATGGCAGCCCATACCTCACCACTTGGCTCCCCTCTCCTCACACTTGGTGCTCCCTCCTTGAACACTTGGTGCGCCCTCCTCCTTTTGGCATTTGCCTCTTGTGCTATATATTCAAGCATTCTCTCCCATTGTGAGTTAGTTGGAGTTTGAGGATTGCTGCTTGTAGTTGTATACTATTGTAACACTTTTCATTTGGAATAAAGAGACTTTGAAGGTCAAGAAGGTGTGTTATACATGTCTGTGGATGCTTGATGTCAATTTATGCTTAATTCATGAGGTAATATTTGCTTAATTTCTTCTTTGGATTTGTTATCTTGGCCTTTGAAAGGATGCTATCATCTTGTAGGATAGGATTTATCTAGCTTGTTGTTAATCCTATTGTTCATTTACATTTAGGGATTTTGATGTGTATGCATGTTTTGGTTAACTAACATACTCTTCAAGTTTCTTGTGTAGGTGACACCATTTTTGTTAACAAGTTTATTTGCAAGATTTTAAAGGTTATAGGTTCTCATAGCTTGGAGTGGTGATGAAACTTGCTTGTCTCTTCACAACTTCAAGGATCTAAAGACTCGGTCCCTCCTTAGCTCATCTAAAGATTCCATTGCCCAAGGGTTCCAAGGCTACAAATTTTCTCCCTTCACTCTTTCTCAAAGAAAATCTAAATATGTTTGGTTACTTTGTTGGAAATGCAAGTAGCTTAGATCTATCTTTATTTCAAATTCTGAATATCTAAGTGTACATGCATAAGATAAACTAGATCCAAGTTTGTACTTTCAAGTTTCATCTAAATACTTAGATCTAACATAGGAAAAGTCTCCATTAGCATGCTTCTCTTTCAAAATTTTTTAGAAGTTAAAGGATAGTTCTTTTCCTAAAGCTTTCAATTCCATATTTGACAATTAGAGTGCCTTTATCTTGCTGTTTTAAAACAACAGAAAAATACCCTAAGGAGACAAGCTCTTTAGCTTGCTCTTCTTAGTTAATTTTTTGCTCATTTTATGCTAGTTTACTTAGTCAATTTTGGGGCTTTCCTACTAATAACCCAAGACACTTCCAAAGTGTTTTTTGGGCATCTTTTGTCATTGTTTGTTTGCTGTTTTGTGCAGGTTGACGAACATATAAGAGGAAGTTCTATCCATTTTGGGCGGATTTGGAGCATCTGGGATCCCCGAGGGCACCCCTTTTCTTCAATAAGTATTTTGTAAACATTGTAAAGACTTGTGACCCCCCTAATGAATGGTCACAAGTCACTCCCATAAAGAGTTGTGTAAGTTCTTTAATAAAATCAGTGGGGCTACAAGCTCTCACTCTTCATCCCCCCTGGGGGAACGATGTTTTTTGGTGATTGTTTCAAATTTTGCATTTTAGCTTAGATTCAATTTTCATAACTAAAGACGAGTTAAAAGTAATCTTTCAATTCATCACAAAGCATTGCAATCAACACTTAGATTAGTTTTTTTTTTTCAAAGTAGAACACTAATTGCTAGATTAGCTTTATTTCTTGCAATTTCAAGTTGGCAAATAAACCATCCCCTCAGCTCCTCGAAAGAGGCCTGGTCAGTGTGGATTAGTAATTAGTCTCACATTTCAGTTTTAGTTATTTACTTCTTGTTTAAAATAAACAAATTCCCCTTAGCTCTCAGTGCGGTTCCTGACCCTTCCAGTTGCGAGCTAGTCTCGATCTGTTGGCAGTAAGTTTCATACACGCTGGGCTGGTGCAACCCCACAAATAGGTCATCTTAATGCCCAGACTAAGGGAATGGGACAGATGTGCGGGAGATAAGATGAAAAGTGGTGATATGATGGGAGCATGATGGCTCTTCAGAAATCCCCCCGGTGGCAAACCAAAACCTATGGGTACAGGCTTGCTAGGACACCCCATCAATCCCCCCAACCATGGTCAAGTGGGTTAATGTAAGATCCAAGCAGTTGTCAGAAATAAGAGGATTAAGATGCATATATCTAAAGGTTATAATGATCAAAAGTGACACATACCATGATACCTGGACCAATTACCTCATGGAGCAAGAGTCTTCTCTGATACAAGTCCAAGCCGAAGGTGATGGATGCTGCTGCTGCTGAAAAGACGAGTCTGACGAAAGAGAAGAAAGATGGGCCCTCCAGGGCTATGCTCAGGTCAATCCTGCTCTTGGTACTCCATGTCTAGGACCTATGGGCCTCGAGACATGATCTTCTAGTTATCCCATGAAATCGGGGATAACAGTCACCACTGTTTTCCTTTCTCGCCTTAAGGAAAAATCCATATCCTAGTCTTTCTGACCGACTTCCTTCTCTGTTATTGAAACAAAGGAATCTTCCCAGGAGATTTCACATCTCCTAGAAATCTCTGAAGCTACGATCTAGTCTTCTCAACTCATGGCATCTGTCTCCTAGTTCTGAAAGATGTCTCTTCATCTGATCCTTTCTGAGATCAGGCTTACTCTGAGTCTACAAAAACTTCAATCTTTGCAGGATATACTTGGTGTTGAATACCAAGTCTTAATATGAAAAGCTGAGTCAGTCTTCAAAAGAATTCTGCTTCCTGTCAAGGTGGCTTCATTATCCTTTGACCAAGTCTACTTGTGAGTTATGTTCTAATGTTTGGTCATCTTTGGAGCCTTCTGCTCCTTACAATCAATCTCCATATGAGATACTATGTATCTCAAAAGTAGTTTCTTCTTCATCTTCTTTGGTACATGAATGTATACGATCATGTATACCACTTGGATAGTCTGCTCCATGTCTCTAGTATGCTGCCTCTTGCAACCGTCACGATAGCTTCCTCAAGGTTATCACTTGAAACAAGGGAGAAACAACAAACATGAATAATAGTCTTTATAATAATGATAAAACAATATCAAGAACAATCGTCACGGTAGCTCCTTTAGAGCTATTAATTGTGACCTGCCTGAAACAAGGGTCAAAAGTAAGAAATACAACACGAAATGAGAGCAACACTCTTCTGGTGTTGTGGTCAATCATTCCTCCATGGTAATTTGAAACCACAAGAAGACGTTTCTCCTAGAGGAGATGTTGGTTGTATCTAGTAAGTTATTTCAACAAGTATCCATCTTAATAATGCTCACATGCTACTAAGTGTAAAATTTTTTAAAGATTGCTATCTCAACTATGAGGTAGTTATCAAACTTGACATGTGCAAGTTTGAATCTTCTCAACTTAATCAATCAAGCCTGACAGCTGGAGACTTGTCCTCAAGAATGAGTGTGTTGCTTTTCTTCCAAGTCTCCTTCACTCAAGATGACAAGTGCTTTCTTCAACCTGTCCTCTGTACTAAGACAATATGCTATCTTGACAGAAATCTAGGTTAGAGAATAAACTCTAATCTCAATCTAATACCTTGACTTTAATTTTTGACCAAGGGTTAGTATGATGGTCATAACTTCAACATACAACCTAGATGTTCATAAATAATGTCATAACAAATGGATGTATATCAATACAATCAAACCTGGGGTGCATTACTCTGAATGTGTTGGATCTGAGATCCTTCTGGATCTATGATTGTCAAAAGATCCTTTCTCCTGCAAGTATCCTTTTAGAATAATAATACATGTTAGCCATATGTAAGTACATACCTCTGACAATATCTTGTTGGGGTAAGGTGCACTAGGACAATAAAACAACAGTCCCAACACTTCACAAAACTTTTACTGCAACTGGTACTGCAGCTGGTGCTGGCACTCCAACTGGCATGAAGGAATTGGCACTGCAACTGGTGCTGCAACTGGCATGAAGGAACTGACACTGCAACTGCAACTGATAATGCAACTGTAACTGTAACTGGTATTGCAACTTAGGGTTTTATGAGGAAACTCTAATTTTTCAAACTTCAAATTTTTGAATTCTGATCCATGGACTAGATGCGCTGGGCTGAGGTGAGTAGGTTGGAGCAGTTTGATTTCAAAAAATCCAAATTTTACCCCTTGAAATTGGACCTGCGCAAATCTGGACTGGTACTGGTTTTGGTTTCCTGGTTTTCTAGTACCGGTCAAAACTAAGGTTTCACTTTCCGGAGGCTCTGGCCACTGAAAAGGTGCGCTCAAGCTTCCAATGAGTTCGCTAGGCTAGGGCGCACTTCCCTAGATGGTTTTTAGTCATAAATTCCCTTCCAATAAAAAACCCTAATTTTCTTGTATGACAACACTGACGTTTTTGGTTACCCAGTGAAAGGTGCTCTACTCAGTTTAGCTCTGAAACCATGTTAATTTTAGAGCTTCTATTAAGTTCTTTTCAATTTACTAGACAATAATAGCATAAGTAGGATCAGTGAAAGAAACACAATCACAAGGTACACAACATTTTATCCTGGGAAACCCTCATGGGGGAGAAAACCCAACAAAATCTTCCTTAATATAGATTGCCAATACAATGCCAAGATAAAGACCAAAACACTAGAGAATATCCAAGACCAAACAATGCGCCTCTCTCTCCTTCTTCTTCCAACTGCAACTACCTCCAAGACTTGCGCACTAGATGAATGAGTGAGTGAGTGAGTGAATGAGGCACTATCCTCTCTTATTTATACTAGCCGATGAGCGCTAGGGTTGTGTCTCTTCACCAAGCTGGGCCGACTAGTTCAAGTAGTGGCTAAAACCACTTTAATTAGCCCTAGGGGACGACTTCTCAATTAGCACCATTTAACTAGGGTTTGATCAATCCACAAAAGGGGATTCGGTCATACATAAGTCCTGACATGATCAATCCACAAAAGGGGATTGATCTATATAATAATAACTCAATTATAATTAGAATATTCTTCACAGTTACAATATTTCAGCAAAGTGCATGTTGAGATGCTTCGCATGCATATCCAGTTGTACGTCGAGTTGCATGTCCAGTTCTAATTCAAACTAAGTGAAGTCTCAAGTCCAGTTCTAATTCGAGTTAAAGTGTAAAGTTGAGTTGTGAAACACATGTAAACTCCTGTCTAATTCGAGCTCACACTCTCTCACTCTATGCGCCTTCATATACAGAAGTCGACCCTCATTCTACACACCTTTTGTTATGCAGCGTGAGGGAGAAGGAGTAAAGGCAACGAAGGAATAAAGGCCGTGAAGGACTAAAGGCATCGAAAGTATTCTTGTAGCAGCGTTGGTGTATATCAGCAGAAAGAGCACATCAAGGTTCTTGTAGTAGTGCTGGTATATATCAGTAGAAAGAGGACAACAAGGTTACGCTGTATTTATAAGTCATACAGTTAGGTCAAAGTCATCTTGGCAAGCTCATTCAAGAGCAAAATTTCATGGTGGATGTTTTGTAATTGATCATACATACTATTTGCAATAAAAGCAGATTGTTTGCTGGGGTTTTCCTCTCTGTATAGGGTTTCCACAGGGTATATGTGTTGTGAATATGCATGCTGGTAAATCTATATGGTTATTGCTGTTCAATTTTGATTATGCATTGTGAATCGTATTAAGCTAAATTCATAGTGTCGCAAAATTTAACGAGTTAACCTCCAGATCATAAATCAAGCTCAAAATTTAACATGGTATCAGAGCTAAGGGTGTGAAAGAGCTTGTTGAAGTGCAGGAACAAGGTGTTGACCACCTATTCAACTAGGGGGTCAACTCCATGTACCATGAAGATATGCATCATCAGATGCTACCAAGTTAGAGACTTCCTGGCCCTATAAGGCATTTTTGGCCTTCAACACATATTTTTGTAAGTGGAATTTCCGCTCCCCTGCGTGGGATAATAATATAATAGGTATGCATGGATCATAGTTAGGTCAGTTACCTTAGGACTTCATCATCAGAGGAGTCCCTTTCACTGAGTGTTTTTTTTCCTCAGGCTATTAATTTGGCCTAACCAGCCTTATTAATTTCCCTTGAGTTTTTCACTCTCACAATAATTCCTCCAAACTGGTGAAAGACGTTCTAATGGTTTCGTCCTCTGGTGGCTAATGTTTAAAAATGATGTAAACGACCATGTAAGACATCTCTCAAAGTTTTGCGGAATTCCGTTGAGTCTAGATAGTTTTTTTTTAATTTATTAAATTGCCTAAGGTTGGGTAATTTTAATTACTTTATTTTAATTATTTTTGATAAAAATTGTAAAAACTAGGTCCCTAGACTTTTGCTAGGGGTATTTGTGTTCAAATGAAATGGAATGAGACCCCCTACACCCTTGGACCAAGTTTCAACTCAATTGGACAATTTTTGCTAGGTGTTTGTCCATAGGGAGTCTAAGTCAGTCAAAACAACAATTTTAATTGCTAGTCATGACATAGTAAAAATGTCATTTTTTGTAAATATGAGCTAAATGAGTAAAGTAAAGGTGGGAGATAATGATAAAACCCATTCCTAACCTACCCAAACCTTTCCCTAACCTTTACACACCCCCTAGACACTCTACCCACTTCCTCAAGTTCCCCCCCTAGGAGATTTGCACCCCCCTCTCATGAGAAAACCTTACAAAGTGCATTTGCTTGAGTTGTGGGCCCCTCTCTCCATAGGTGTACCCTTTTTAGCCTTCCACCTCAACCATTAGCCATGGCCCACACCCTCCATGTGATTCCACCTCACCAATCCATGCCAAAACCCTAAGTGATGCGCTCCCCTCCTTGGGATCTTCTCACTTGCTTGGTGTTTGACACTTGGATCTCATCCAAGAGGGGTCACTTTTCCTCTCCAAGTATAAATGAAGGCCTTCTCACCCTCATTTCTTCACCATCTCTTGAGTTATTGTTATGCTACCAAATTCTCTCCTCACACTTCTCATCTTTCCACTTTGCTTTAACTCATTCTTGCTCTCATTTTTGGAGAGGAACTTGTAGCAATTAGTTGCTGCAACTTCCTACTTGGTTAATAAAAAAGGCTTTGGAGGACTTTGAAGTAGCAGAGACTTGTCTTGGTATTTCCATTTATTTGAGGTGATATTGTATCTTTGAACGTTTTTGAGATATTGAGTAGATTTCCCAGGCAAACTAGTTTGCTTGGGTAGATTTTGCAATAGTGTAGTTGTTGATCTAAGTGAGTTGAATAGTTGATAGTACAAATTAGTTTGTGTTATTTGTCTATTTCATTCACATTTGCTCTTATCTCACGGTTTGCTTCAATAGTTGCAGGTTATCTCAAGGGCTTGCAAGGCTATCTCTGAGCTAGAAGCTTGCTTTCGTAGCCTACTTGAGCCTCTTAGCTTTTCTCCTTTCATTTTCTGTCTATATCATATCTGATTTTTGGTATTGCTAACACTCTAGGATAGGTCATTTCATATATTATACTTGCTGATTTTTTATGCAGAAAATTTCCGTGTAAAAGCATAAATTTTCTTTAACATTTGTGTGTGTTTTGCAGCATTTCTAGCAAACAATAGCTTGCTGTTTTTTGCAGATTCTCGCCAGTACAAGGGGAAGTGTTGCCAAAATTCAGCCATAAAACACCCAAGGAACCCTCATTTTGGTTGGGTAACAATTCCCAACCCCTCTCTTACCATTCTAGCATTGTAGCAAGCCCTCGGGAGTCCCTTGAGGCTTGTACTCTTGTATTTATTTTCTGTACATTTGTAATTAGTTTAGTGCCTACATCTTGGTGTGAACTTGGCTAAGCCAACCCCCAAAATCGTAAGGCTAGGATCATTCTTTAAATTTCTACAATTTCTTATTTGTTTGCCCCACTTGTCATTAGGACAAGGTTGTGTGGCTAGGTTGCTTTAGTTTTCTATTTCATTATTTTCCAACCCTCTGTGGCACAAAATAAAAAGGCTTGCCTCCACCTTGTGCCATTGTGAGTGGTTTGTTTATTTCATTTTCTCAAAGCATTTATCTTATAATTGTTGCCTACACCTTGGTGTGAGATTGGCTAGGCCAACCCCCAAAATCGTATGGCTAGCTTAGTGTTTTACTTCTAATGTGCTTATGCTTAATGGCTTAAAATTATTTAGAAGTAGGAACAACACACTAATGCTAGCTTAGGCCCATATGGAGGCATAGGAGTCTATTTCATGTTTCATCTATCTTTTACTTGCTAGTTCACTCATAATCTTTCAAGCACTTGTCTTTTATTTTGCAAGTAATAAGGGCATGTGAATGGTTTAAGACAATCTACTTTTCATTTTTGCAATTTTTCAAGTTCTTTACTTTCCATTTCAAGCTTTATCTCATGGTTAAGAACTTCATATTTGCAAGCTTGTAATTTTCGGTTTTGGTCCAAGGACACTTTTTTTGGCAAGCGATATCTTGCCTTAACACACCTTTTAACTCAATTTAACCTAGTCCATAGGCCTAAAATCAATTCGACTTAATAGGACACCTTTTACTGATCCAACTTTGCCATTTAAACGAGGACTGAAGGAAGCAACAAAAGGTGATAGGCCGAGGATGGTCTCGTGGTGCTCAACGTCCTTTCCGGGAGTACTTCTTTCCCAAGGGTTGATCTGTGGAGTTAGGGTAGGCCTTGTTGCCATACTTCTTGAGCACCCAACAACTACTTGGTACAAGCGAGGGGAGTATTGGGGTTGACACTTAGTTAGGATTCAACCTTCACTTAATAATCTTAACAATCCTTAGTCCACTTTAAACCTTTGGGCATCAACTTGGTATTTCACACTTCATGGTTTACACTTAATCTTGCAAGCATTTCATTTCACATTTACTTTTTATGCAAGTTTATCTTATGTGTTGTGGATTGATAACTAAGTGGTCATAGTTGCGCATCCTTTGGAGGCACTTCCTTGTTTGGTTTTGTGTAATTTGGTTTGCCATTGAAAGCAGTCACAATAGAGTTGTGCATCCATTGGAGACACTCTATTGTTGAGCATGCTAGGCTTGATGTGTTGATGAATGCTTTCCTTTTGAATACCTTCATTTCCTGCACAATCAAGTAGTTGAGTTAGTATTGTATCTTTGTATCTATTGTATCTCATGTTTAGTGTAACTCTTAGATATTCTTATTGTACCTTTGTATTTAGTTGTGATATTTGTATCTAATTGTGTTATGAATTAATTTGTAATCCTTGTAATCTTGTGTAATAAATCTCCCTAACAATCTAGTTGACCCCTTGCCCATTCTTAGGCACTAGTCTAGTTGTCCTAGGAAAAGGCTTGCTTTTCATCTTCAATTGTTGCACATTGCATTGCTGCCTTTGCATATAGGCTAGATCTTTCCCCTAAACCTTTTAACTAATTAAAACCAACTCCTAGAATCAAATGTTAATCTCATCTAGTAACTAGGGTCTACCCCCCTTGGCTTCCCTAGGAGTAAGCCTAGACGGAAGAGGTTCAAGTCAAAGTGATAGCGTGGGCTTTGAACCTAGGCATTGTGCCTCCAAGGACACACTAAGTGAGCAGGACTTAGCTCACGTTTGCAAGTGTGTATTAGGACGACAACACAAGGTACACAGATCGAAGAGAGCTTGATCAGTTTCCAATGTGAGTTCCACGACATCCTCCATTTCTGTCAGGGCCACGGTTAGGCTTGAAGGAGCTTCCAACTTCAATGTGTGGAAGCTCAGGATAATGAATATCTTGCAAGAACATGATCTTGAGTAGTATGTGACATCAGTGATGGAGGAACCCACCTTTAATGTAGGAAGAGCGGCCTTCAGGAAGAGTCAAGCAAAGGCCAAACGAATCATCTTTGACTCAGTCAAAGACAGTATAATGCCAACAATGACTTCGTTAATGACTGCCAAGGAATGTATGGATACCTTGGTAAATCTGTATGAGAAAAAGACACCAAGTCAGAAGAGGACACTTAAGTACAAGCTTAAGTATTTGAAGATGGAGAAAGGTCAATCAATAACATCTTTCTAGTCCAGGATAGCCCAGATCAGAGATAAATTTTTGGTCACAGGTGTCACAGTGGATGATGATGACTTAGTGCAGGCCATATTTGATGGTCTTCCTTCTTCATGGGAGACTTTCTTATCCAGTGTGAGTGGGAGAGAGATTCAACCCACGTTTGAGAGGTTATGGCATGACTGTCTCCAAGAGGAGAGTCACACTGCTACCAGGAGCGAGCCATCCAAAGAAGAGCATTTGACATTAGCATCAAGATTCAAGGGAAAGAAGAAAGGCACTTCCCAGAAAGGCTCTCAGAAGAAGATAATTACTAAAGGTACGTTCAAAAGCATGAATATTGATACATCTAAGATTAAATGCTTTAATTGTAGTAAGTTGGGTCACTTCGCTAGAGACTGCTGGTATAGGAAGAAAAATCCAAGGAAAGGGAAACACCATGCCTCAACTGCTGAGGATGATGAATCCAAAAGAAAATAGAAAAGTCCTTTTAATGAAAGAGAAAATAGAAAAGAATATTACTTGGTTTTTGTTTTATCCAATACAGTTATCATAGGGCCGAAAACTTGGTTAGTAGATAGTGGCGCATCAAAGCACATGACATGATACGAGGATATCCTTTCAGATTTCAAGAAGAAATCTTTTGCAGAGCAAGTTGAGCTTGGGGATGACAAATGTTACGAGATAGAGGGAGCAGGTTCTATCTCCTTTAGATTGGAATCTGGGGCAATGCTTCATGTTGATGAAGTATTATATGTGCCTGGGCTCAGGAAGAATCTATTATTAGTTGTGACCCTTGAGGACAAGGGATATTGGGTGATCTTAAAGGACATGAAGACACTTCTGTGGGCTAAAGGCAACCACCTGAATACAACAAAACCTATTGAAACTCGTAGAGGAGGACTTTATGTTGTGACAGGACAATCAGTTCAGGCATTAGCTCATGATGCGACTAGCTCTAGCAAGTTGTGGCACAGAAGGCTTGGACATCTTCATTACAAAGCATTTCCAGATCTGCAGAATATGGTATGTGGCATGCCCTCTATTTCTTTTAGTAAAAATGAAATTTGTAAAGGATGCATGCTTGGTAAAAATATAAAGAAAGCATTTCCTAGCAGTGAAAATAGAGCTCAGGGCATCTTAGATCTAGTTCATTCTGATGTGTGTGGTTCCATGTCATCTCCCTCTCTTAGTGGCTGCTTGTATTATGCCATTTTTATTGATGATTGCTTTAGAAAATGTTGGATCTATTTCCTTAAAGCGAAAAGTGACACATTTGATAAGTTTAAAGAATATAAAACCTTTATTGAAAAGCAGACATAGAAACACATTAGAACTCTTAGAACAGACAATGGAGGAGAGTTTGAATCTCTCAAGTTTGAGGATTTTTGCAAGGAAGCAGGAATCAAGAGACAATTGATCGTTCCATATAACCCTCAGCAAAATGGTGTTGCTGAGAGGAAAAACAAAACAATATGTGAGGCAACGAAAGCCAAGATGTTTGACCAGGATCTGCCAAATTCCTTATGGGCATAAGCTACCTCCACTACCGTGTATATTCAGAACATGTGTCCACATGCTATCTTGAAGGACAAGACTCCTGAAGAGGTCTTCTTAGGGATCAAACCTGAATTAGGGCATCTAAGGATATTTGGATGCCCTGTATATATTTAGGTCCCTAAGGAGAAGAGGACAAAGATGGAACCCTCGGGTAAGAAAGGGGTTTTTGTGGGGTACAACGAGAACTCCAAGGCTTATAGGATTTATGTACCAAGTCAGAGGCAGATATAGGTAAGCATGGATGTGACTTTCCACGAGGAAGCCACATTCAAGAAATCCAGAGAGCTACAACAGGAATCATAAGCAGTTCAACCAGCTTCACCCTCTTCTGAAAGTGAAGAGTCAGATGATCAGAGGGATGAACCTCATTGTTAGAATTAGGGTAAAAATGCAAAACACTAGTATCTTTTTATTTTCAGTAAAAGAAACAACTAGATCTAAAGATCAACAGACTTAGAACACATTAACTAGTATTCAGATCTAAGAGATCTAAAGAGAGACAACAATAAACTTAGTAAAAGTAGATCTGAAACTCAGAAACAAAACTCAGATCTAATAAACAAGAATTCCACTAATTTGACAGTGATTAGATCAGAATAAGGTAAACAGTAAAAAATGATCTATAGAGCTGTACACAAAACATTACTCAGTTCTAATCATAAACAGTAAACTCAAAGTGTAGCTTCAGATCTAATATTTTATGTACAAATCTAAATAGATCTAACAATGCTGAAGTTAAGACAAGATCCAGATCTGAAAATAATGAGTAAGTAGCTTACCTGGTACAACAACCTTACCTCTGAAGAAAGCACAGTAACCATAGGAGATGTAGAACCATTTTAGTATGCTCAGACAAAGGTTCAGTTCATAGATCCACCTTATAGGTTGGATTTCTTACCAATAGGTGAAGGATCTTTCTTGCCACCAAGGAAACAGAACCAGAAGGACTTCAAACAGTCAAACCCTCAAACTGAAAATGCTGAAATCATCCAAACCCCACACAGGAAGAAGACAGTGGATAAACCCTCACTCTTGTGGCTTAAGAAGAAAAACTTCACTGTAGTAGAAGGGACTGCACCCTACAGGCTCATCACAACAGTAAGGAGAAACCACAGCTCAAAAGAAAACTGACCAAAGGGGGGCCGTACCTCATATACCTCACGGTAGATAAGAAAGAGAGGCCGAGCCACAACAGTACCCCACACAACAGTGTAAAAGGTAGCACCCTACACATACATCACAGCAAGAAGGGGCTGCACCCTAGAGGCCTTACACAACAGAGCAGAAGAGGGGCCGCACCCTTAGAACTCAGCCACAGCAGGAGGGAAAGGAGCCGCACCCTAAAGAGGTTTACCACAGTAGTAAGGAGAGGGACAACACCCCACAACCAACACTTAAAGGAGCCGCAGCTACACCACACCAATCTGCAACAGGAAGATTAGAAGAGGCCGCAGCAAGAACTTCACTCACAGCAAAAAGGGGGCTGCAACTTCAACAGTAGGGAGGAGCTGCAGCTAGGAGAGGTCCATACACTTAGCAACAAGTGATACAAGGTGAGTGATGTGAGAGGGGTAGGGGTTACATTTATAGTTTTAGGCTAGGGCAAGGGATTAAAAGAAAAGGTTAAATTAAAATAAATATAATTAAAAATAACATGTTTAAATCAAATAATTTAAACATGTTATAATTAACATTTTAATTTAACTTTATTTTAACCCTAAAACAAAAATAACAAAAACCCCAAACCAACACATGCAAGGGTAAGAGAGGGTTAGCTAGGTGGCAATACTCATTCCTTCATTTAACATGGTGAACTTATTACTTTATCATCATTGCATATGGGACTTATCCCTCATGTGGTTATGTCCTTCTTCAAGGAAGGTCATGTACCATCAAAATACTTGATAGAGGATCAAGTAGCCCTAGAACTTTTTCTGGTGTCTTATCCACCAAGGTCAAAGACCAAGGATCAACCCATGCCATATGCATACCTTGGACATTTCTAGGGGCCCTAGGCTTATCTAGGGGTTTTAACTGCTTGGTCCTAGACCAAGAACCCCAGTCATATACTGGGGGCCCTCTTAGGGGTCTTTACTGCTTGGTTCTAGACCAAGAACCCCTCTCGTATACTGGGGGCCCTAACAAGGGTCTTTTTCCATGTCACTGACTGTTTGGTCCCAGACCAAGTACCCTAGGAGTGCACTGGGGGCCCTAGATCTCGTCTAGGGTCTTAGCCATCTTCCAGGAGAATGGCTCTTGCAGCTGCTTATAAATTTAACAGGATGTCCTGTATATATTCATGTCCCTAAGGAGAAGAGGACAAAGATGGAACCCTCGGGCAAGAAAGGGGTTTTTGTGGGGTACAACGAGAACTCCAAGGCTTATAGGATTTATGTACTAAGTCAGAGGCAGATATAGGTAAGCATGGATGTGACTTTCCACGAGGAATCCACATTCAAGAAATCCAGAGAGCTACAATAGGAATCAGAAGCAGTTCAACCAGCTTCACCCTCTTCTGAAAGTGAAGAGTCAGATGATCAGAGGGATGAACCTCATGAGGGGCCAAGTGATGAGCCCCGAGAACCTGTTGGAGAGTTGGAAAGAACTCTTGAAGAACCTCAAGCCAAAAGGAAGCCATGGTGGCTTAAAGATACAGTGCAGGAAGCAGAAAAGATAGCTGCTCCCAAGGGAACTTTCAGCGAAAGTAAGAGGCCTCATAGGTATGGAGGCTATGTTGCACTGGTGAGCAACATTAGTGATGCTGAGCCTTTTTCATTTGAAGAAACAAATAAATTACAAGTGTGGAAGGACGCCATGTTTGAGGAATATAGGTCTATTCTAAAGAACAATGTTTGGGACATTGTGCCGAAGCCAAAGGACAAATCAGTGGTCTTTTCCAATTGGATCGATAAGATCAAACATGCAGCTGATGGGAGTGTGGAAAAGTTCAAAGCAATATTTGTAGCAAGAGGCTTTTCTCAGAAAGAAGGAATTGACTACGACGAGACTTTTACCCCTATATCCAGGTATACCTCCATTCAAGTTATTATTGCATTAACTTCAGTTCTTGGTTGGAAGTTACATCAGATGGATGTAAAAAAAACATTCTTGAATGGAAAGATTGGACAAGAGGTCTTTGTGGAACAACCAGATGGTTTTGTATTGCATAACAAAGACACTCATGTATGCAAGCTAATGAAGGCCTTGTATGGTCTTAAGTAGGCTCCCAGTGTTTGGTATGACAGGATTGATGGCTTTCTTAAAAGCCCAGGCTTTCAGAAAAGTGATGCTGATGCAAATCTGTACTTCAAGGTAACAGGGAACCAACTTGTTATACTGTTGATGATCTCTTTCTGACAGGAGATGAAGGGATAATAGCCTGGTGTAAGAGGGAGCTAATTTCATAATTTGAAATGAAAGACTTAGGCTTGATGCATTACTTCCTAGAATTGGAAGTGTGGCAAAGACAGGGTGAGATATTTCTGGCACAAGGTAAATACACAGTGGATGTGCTTAAGAGGTTTGGTATGATGGATTGTAAATCCATGTCTACTTCGATGATTACGAACCTAAGGAAGCTGCATGATTCTGATACAGGCTCAGATTTGGTGGATCCCACCATGTATAGGCAGCTGATTGGATCATTGATTGTATATGATCCATATCATGGCTGAACCGAGACAAAGACACTGGGTGGCAACAAAACACATCTTGAGATATCTCAGAGGGGCCATTACCTATGGTCTAAGATATACATTGTTAGGTAGCTAAAGAGGTAGTGGGGTGGGCCAGAGGGCCCATAGTGATAATAGTGGAGGCCATTCAATGTAAGGTGGACTAGGTCCACTATAGTATTAAATAAGGCCCACTATGGTAGTTAGATATAATAAATGTAAGAGGACTTACTAGAAGATTTTACTTATAGAAGGTTCCTCCTCTAGAATGTACTTAGGTGGTTGGTAGCACTATATAAAGGGGTTCAAGCAATGTAATGGGACATGAAGAGAAGTATGGTATTTGGAGATGAAGCTCAATAGGAGGATGCCCCCTCGAAGAGGCAAGTGAATAGGAGAGGATACCTTCCATAATAGGATCCATTGTATGGTGTTGCCCTACCCTAAGAGTTTGACAATAATAAAAGAGATTTTGCATATTGTTCTTGTATATATGCTGTGGTGCTTTTGTATTCAGTCTTTGGTACTTAACAAGTGGTATCAGAACACTTTCCTTGGCAGAAAGTGTGGGCAATTTTTTTTTCGGAGAAGAAAAAGAGGGCCGTGACATTCCAGACAATTTCTGTAGGTCTTGGTGCAAAATTTGAAAAATCTGGTGGTAGATCTGAGTTCCTCTCAGAAAAACATCCAAGTTAAAAACAAAAAATCGTCTAAAACGGAGTCCGTGAAGTCAAGTTATTTGCATTTTAAAGTGTGCAATTTTTAGGGTTTTCTTTTCCGCGGACAACCGCGTGATATTTCTGATTTCTGTAGCAGCTGGGGCTGAATTTTTTAAAACAAATTGCAGATCTGAATTCCTCTCACAATTTCACCCAATTTAAAAAACAAAATCATCTCAATCAGAGCTCTGGAAGTGAAGATATCGCTGATTTAAAATTAGTGATTTTTGGGGTTTTTCCTATGTTGCACGGGGACCCGTCCCCCCCCAAAAAACCTGCGTACCCGCCGTTCCCGCGTACCGGGGACTTGGGGACCCTTAGGAAACTTACCCAAATTGCTGGGGACTTCATTGGGGACTCGGGGACTTGATCTCTGTCCCCAAGACGTCCCGACAGATTTCAGGGACGTTACGAATAGATTTCAAGGATGTTCTAGGCAGATTTCAGGGATTTTTTGGGCAGATTTTGGGGATATTTAGGGCATATATCTTCAGTCTTGACAATCATGGAAATTGATGATTGGACAATAAGATCATTTTTCCCATCCATTATTTTTGTATTGCATTGAATCTAAATTTGTTGTAAAAGTTGTA
>ML839793.1:37182-48896 GCA_009831015.1 Picea engelmannii | reverse complement strand
GTGATGAGAATCTAGCTCTATTTGGTCAGTCAAATAAGGACAAAGGTAAAGGACCCAGTAAGGGAAAGGGAAAGGGAAAGAGTGAAGAGCCAACCTCACAGTGAGGAAAGGACTCGAGTAAAATCAAGTGCTTCAATTGTCATAAGCACGATCATTATGCATCATAATGTCTAAAGAAGAAGAAGGGAAAAGAGAAGTAGATAGCAACCTCTACAGAAACTCAAATGAACAATTTTCGTACCAAGTTCGAGAAGGATTTCTCGTTGGTAGCCTAATTTTCTACTAGCACAATTCCGAGGAATGTGTGATATGTGGACAGTGGGGCATCTCGACATATGACATCAACCCGACAGTTATTTTCTAGTATAAAGAAGCAAGACTTGGGAGCACAGGTTGAGCTTGGTGATGATGCCAAGTACCCAATAGCAGGAGTTGGTACTATTCCCTTTCACCCCGAGTCAAGTAATTCTTTATATTTTAATGATATCTTGTTTGTACCAAGTCTCAAGAAGAACTTGCTTTCAGTTTCAATTTGGAGGATAAGGGCTTTGCAGTGGAGTTCAAGAACTAGCAAATCCTCATCAGACCGAAGGAATCTAGCCCAAATATAGCTCGGGAAATAGGGATTAGAGAAGATAAGTTGTACAAGTTACAGGGTGAACCTGTCCGAGCCCTAATGCATAACAATGATAGCTTCTATGAGTTGTGGGACAAGAGGATGGTGCACCTACATCACAAGATGTTGTCTATTCTAAGGGAGATAGTCATAGGTCTTTTAGAGTTCAGTATTGAGAAACATGGTGTATGTAGAGGGTGCACGCTTGGCAAGGATGTCAAGGGTGCTTTCCCAAGCAACGAACATAGGTCTAAGGGGATTTTGGGCCTAGTACATTCAGATGTTTGTGGGCTAATGTCAGTAGCAACAATTACAGGAAGCATGTACTATGTTTCCTTCATTAATGAATTCTCTCGAAAGAGTTGGATCTACTTCCTAAAAACCAAGGATAAGGCCTTTCGCATGTTTCAGAAGTTCAAAGCCCTAGTTAAAAACTAGACAAGGAAGAAGATCAAAGTCTTGAGATCAAATAATGGGGGAGAGTACACCTCCAAGGAGTCTGGTGGTTTCTGGAAGGAGGCAAGAATCAAGAGGGCGTTGACTATTCCATATGTTGGAGCCACCTTTTTCAACTGGTTTAAATGTAATTTTTAAAGTCAAATGTTGGTCTTTAAGTTCTCTTTTACTTCGTGACATTTACCAACTAAAAATCTCAGTAGTCCCGACATGCGAAATAGCGAAGGATGTTATGTTTCATAAGTCACCACCTTTTATTGTTAAATGAGATTTTTTACTTTTTGTACCTCGAGATATCGTGCTTCGGGAGTTACAAGTCACAAGATTTACAAGCCCCGATGTGCGAAGTTGTGAAAAGTTTTTAAAAGCTTACCTCAGGTTAAAGCTGAGAGTAAAATTTCTTAAACCCCAGTCAAGTGCTGTCGGGATTTCGCGCCTCGACGTTCACTCTCTCCAAAAACTTTACCATCATAACTTCGATAGGTGAAGCCATGAGACTTTTACATAAGTAACCCGGTTTAGTGTCAAGGGTGATTAGTTTTTTGACCATGGTTAAAATCTGTTGGGATTTCGTGACTCGGCATACGCTCCTCCCGGAAACTATACCTTCAAAGCCCCAAGTGGCGAAGTCGCAATATAAATTAAAACATAATTAATTAAAACACTTAATCCGGTTTACCTTCTGGTTTAAATAGATCACATTATCGCGATATCAGGATTTTGCGACTTGACATACGCTCCTCCTGGAAACTATACCTTCGAAGCCCCGAGTCGTGAAGTCACGATATAAATTAAAACATAATTAATTAAACACTTAATCCTGTTTACATTCTTGCTTAACTAAATCTAATCATCGTGATCTCGGGTTTTAGAGGCTTGAAAGGTTAGAGTGAAAACTCCCGATACGGTGAACGCCAAAAGGTTGATTAAAGTTTAAGAAAGCCTAATTAAAGAAGCTAAGCCAGCTTAATCAGTGTTTAATGCAAATAAATAATATGCACAGTCTACGAGGTAAATTTAAATTTTCCTTGCGCCAACTTGTGTCACGAACTGTCGAAATTTATGGCATTAATTGGAAATGAGGCGAAGCGACAAGTAAAGATATGGTTTTTATTGCTAAATTTGTCTCTAAAAATAATTTGATTGTTCTGTTCATAAGGATGTCGAAGTTTTAAATAGTCGAAGATATAGATCTTTTTCTTCAGTGTCACAAAGCTCATTTCTATTTTACGTAGAGAAGATTTCCTCAGCAAACTGATTTCTGTATGTATACACATTTTTACATCAGGAGAGCTAGATCAGAATCCCCCATCATTACCCCCCGAAAAGTGTCCAAGGCAAGTGCTGAGAGTTTAGGGCAAGGCTTGGATAATGTTTCTGATACTTCACCCTGAAGCGTTGATTCTATCAAAACCTGGTCATACATTTCTGAGGTTCTGCAGTCCGAGTTGGTGAATTGTTCATATGACTCTAGTGATAATGAGAAGGACGACTTGGCCACCAAATACAAGATTGTCGTCCAAGCAAAAATGCATAAAGTAGCAGCTATCCCACGTCTTCTTCCTTACTATGACATGATCCGATGGGCGCTAGACCATGTAGATATCCTGACCAGAACCATCATCAACGAGTAGAAGGTCACTGTTGGGACCTTTAGACCAGAACACTTACAGGAGATGTACAAATTGTCATCCACGCCAAACTTCACATACAATGTCAAGTTTTTGGAGGATTTTAAACAGAAGGAATGCGAACAATACGACAAAATCTTATCTAATTTGATCAAGGACTGGGTCTCACACCCTGCGAAGTTTAGGGCGGACAGTAACGGTGTCTATTCAATCTCTTCTTTAGAACCACAATTGAAATATATAGCGATAATGACCTGTAGATTATATGGGAGGGAGGACACCACACATTTATTTCTCTAGTGGATGCCTCTGATGCATATAGTCGCCGAAGGTTGTTCTTTCAACTAGGCCAAGTTGTTGTTGGACAGTCTGACCAACCGAATTACAGAGTATCAGATGCAGAGGGCGAGCGAGAAGGCTGCTTCATTTTTTTATGTCTGCATACATCATGGATGTCGTGTGTTTCATGAAGCCTTTTCCCTTAATGAGTTGGAGCTGGGCCCCATCAGATGCTGAGCCTATCCATGTCTACCATTCAAAGATTTGGGAGGATAAGGCCTCATATTTCATTTACAAAATTTTCAATTGGGTAATGGTACCGATGCATGTCACCATATTCGGTAATCCACCGCCCAGGATCTTAGATAGCATCGCGACCAATTTGAGTAGTGTAGCCGACTGGTACGTGGAGGAAGAATTTTCATACATCAGGGTTTTTGGCGCTTCTGTCCCTCCGCATGCTCTACCATTATTTATACCCGATAGGCTGCCTTGTCGTGAAATTTCCAGGCAAACCGTGATTGGTGGTATAAGCAAAGAGCTTAAAGGGTTTTCAAAGAAAGTATGGCCACCTTTCCCCATTCATTTAAATACCTATTCTTTATTATATTTCGGGCATGCAAAGGCCGAGGCAACAACCTTGGAAGATATTAAATTGGTCCACATTGAATTCAAGAAACACAACCCACATAGGGTCGTGAGTAATCACTTGGCTAGTTGTGGCCTTAAAAGATTTGAGCACGAGAATTCGCCTCATGATGACATTTTTCGAGGCGCGAGATCTTATGCTGAGGTTTTGGCTCAGATACAAGCCCTGTCGCCCGAAGAGAGGGCTGATGTTTTCAAATTCCAAGAACATCGGCGGAGCTGCCTTCCCCCAGTATTATGGGGTGAGAATCCAACGACCGTAGAGGTGCAGCAAATGAAAGATGAAGGTTCCAAAGATTCAACACCCAGCCAAGAAGAACATCAGGACAAGAAAGAGCAAACTGGGGACCCGAAATAGGAAGCTGAGACTTCCAACCCTCCAAGCGAGCCAACCTTGGTTATTACTCCAAGAAAATCATCTAAGCAGGTCGACAATCCCATCGTTTCTATTACCCCCTTACAGTCCACAAAGGGGGTCCCAGATGAAAGTTTGGTTTTCGGCGAAGAATTAACACCCACAACAATGGAAGAGCTACCTCTGAATGAATTCTTTTTCGATAAGAAGAGAAAGGTTGTCATGAAACAAGAACTTTAAAAAGAGACGGGTACAATATCAAAGATATTTAAAATTTTGACTAATGGGAGAGCTATGAAAAAGGAGGAATTTGCAACTCAAATAGCAAGAAAATTGGGGGCTTTCGCTACAGCCAACCAATATTCAGTCGAGACCCTGAAGGATCAACTAAAGCAAAAAAATTGTTTGATCAAAACATTAGAGGCTAAACTAGCAACAACAGAGGCTACTACCCAAGATCAGGCGAATGCAGGTTTAGAACAAGCCAGAGTAGCTGATCAAAAGGAAATCGAGTGGTTCAAAGCTGATCTCGAACAGACACAACTGATGGCTCAGACAAATTAGATACAGATAGACCAACAAGGAAAATTGATAGAGCAGCTACAAGCCAAGTTAGACTTCGCCAAAAGCCAGGTAATTGATATTAGCATATTTCAATCCCAAGCTATATAAATCAGAAAAAGAGTGTCGGCAGCTCAACAAGGTCTACTTGCTAAGGTGGAAACAATTCAAAACAACTACAAACTCCTTGATCGAGTATTGGAAAACCTCACTCTCAGAGAAAAAGAAGCTGGGGCGGCTCGAGTTGCTTTCCAGGAGGCTATTATAGCCATGACAAGAAGGGAAATAGGTAGTAGTTACAGGTTTTCTATCTCAGAGCAGACCCGAGGTAACATCTTGTTGAAAGAATGGGAGCGTAACATATCTAGAGGCAGACAACAAGCTAAAGAGGTAAGAAAATCTTGTGAAGAAACCTTCGGTTTTCTAGATGGGAGTTGGTTTGGTTCCGATGATGAAAGCAACACTAAAATACTGGGTCAGATCAATACAGTCAAGCATCTGCTCAAGATCAAGGAAAATGAAGAAAGAGAATTGGCTGAAATATCACAAATAACCCAGACGGACATAGTCCAAATAGATAAATGGATAATTAAACCAAGTGTACAATTATGTTCTATCAGCGCCAAAGACCAACAGGTGGAAGGAAAGTTGCCACAATTGGTGAAGGATTGTTACACTTTTGAGGCCAATAATCAAGCAAAACCTTCTAAGTTGATATCCCAGCTGGTGGAGAAGTGCATCATTTGCACAGACCATGTGAAGAGGCAGGTTTCCGGTACCAAATAAGGACAGAGACAGAGAATTGAAACGTTTAATCTCCTTTGTTGTAACCGAAAACCTCTAGAACGATTGAGATTCTAGAATATAGAAATTTGTATAAATATACATTTTGAAGAAAGAACAGAGGTTTGACCTATTTTGGTCGATTGTAATAGAGACTCCTTTTTCAATATTAATACAAAGCAATCCGAAGACTCCTGATTTCGTCAAGACTGTGTTATGAGTTTGTTTCCTCTCTGATTTCTTGTTTAATTTCATTTTGCACATATATGTTTAATGAATGTTTCACTGCAATTTAGTAAAACCTCTACTGTGGTGATTAATTTTAATTGTCTATATAGTTTATAGCTTTTCCTCTGTATCGGCTATTAGCAGGTACAAGACCTTTGGACTCATTAGATTTTCATATTTTATACATTCATCAGATTTCTTCTCACCTTTTTCTTCTTCTGTTTACAGGGCGAGATTCTCCCTTGATAGGAGCCTCGTATTATAAACAACTTTATGTTTTTCTCACATTTTCACACACACCAATTATTTACTAGATAACACAGTTATGGGAAAAGGCCTTTGGTTTGTAATTTATCTTTAACATTAAATCAGATAGTTCTCTTTTATACGATCGAATTGAGACAACATCTAAAACTTTGAAACTTTCCTTTATTTTCATTGTTCCTCTATGACTGTCCCTGTTGTAAGACATCCTAACATTGAACCCGGTTTATTGGACCAAACACATATCGATTTGAACCTTTTCAATACTATTATTAAAACAACCAATACCTGGGTAGAACTTGAGCGTTTGTGGGCTACGATTGAGCGGGATATAAACATCCAGGAACAGTTGGAGGCTAGACAGAGACAACCTGAAAATCAACCTTAGCTTCCTTTCCCAAAGGTTGATGCTTTCCCCTTCTTTATCCTTTACTCACTTTCGGACGCCTAGAAACTGTACTTTCTAAGCCTTAAGTACAGACTCTGGAACAACACCATACAATCCATAGCAGAATGGGGTTGCAGAGCAAAAGAATCAAACCATCATAGGAGTTGCTAAGGTCGTGATACATGACCACGGTTCGTCAATGTTTCTTTGGGTAGAGGCATGTAACACAACAACCTACATCTAGAATTGATGTCCTCACAAGATCTTGGAGGACAAGACATCAGAGCAAGCATTCACTGGTGTGAAGCTAGAGGTGAGTGATTTCTACATCTTTGGTTGTCTAGTCTATATCCATGTATTGATAGATAAGAGGCATGTAACACAACAGTCTACGTCTAAAACCAATGTCATAACAAGATCTTAGAGGACAAGACACCAAAGAAGGCATTCACTAGTGTGAAGCCAGAGGTGAGTCATTTTCGCATCTTCGATTGTCCAATTTATATCCATGTACCAATAGATAAGATAAGATAATTTTATTAATGTCCAACTAATGAACATAAAAGTAGGTCAAAGGGACTATTGAGTACAATGATGTCATTACAAATAAGGAGTACCGAAATATCTCCTATAAAATGCAAGATGAAAAAAGTAAAGGAAGGTAAGGTAAGGTAGAGTAGAGAGTGAGGTCTACACCGAGGCATGAATAGCCCTCGACCCCAAGCTTAGAAACCCACTTTGAAGTGGAGATGTATAGGAGGAGAAGATCCAGGAATAAGAAGAACTAAAAGTAATGAGATAGGTCTGTCATGGAACAGACCCATCTCTGCTACCATCTGAGGCCTAATGAAGGAAGTTGTGTATAGTATGATGTCCAGAGGGAGAACTGGTGGGATGCCAAGATCGCCCACTATGCTATTGTCTAGAAGAGGTAGTTCGTCACTGAGGCTTGGGGGATCTCATACATCTCCAAGGAAAATATATGATTTGGTCATGTCACTAAAATCTCATGAGATGGAAAAAGGTCCCACGAGTCCACATTGATCTAGAATCCATAGGTGTGTTGACATCAGTCTATCTCTTAGTGCCCCTTCTTGAGGGTAGCACCATGAAGAAGGAAAAGATCCGCTAGGTAGAGTCTGGTCTAGTAGAAGGATGAAGAATATGGGCTAAAATCCTAAGAGCCTCCTGCATGTACAAGGCTAAGCACCTTTGGTATGAATATTTGAAGAATCCAATGAGGGTCTGAATCCTCCTGAATAGGAAATGGAACCTCCCCCTGAATAGATGGGGCAACAGAAGATGAAGTGCTCCTCAGTCTCGACCTCCTATAGATGGCATAGATGACAAATCCTAACTGATCAATCGATCTGGTGGTTTGTCTCTACTTGAAGTCTTTAAGAACCCACTCTGAACTAGCATAGGGGAATGAAAAGAGCGTGCACCCAATGGCAGAGTGTATATTGTGGTCAAATAATGAGCCCATCTCTAATTTCCAAGAAGTGCTCGGTGTAGAAGGCCATCTTTGGGCATAACCCACCCTAATGGTTAACCCAAGTGCTCTGGATAAAGTTTAAACTACTTGTAAATGCCATTCGTAATGATATTGTTCAACTCTTGTCTGGTAGGTAGGAGGTGGCCAAGGGTGTCTAAGGAATATATAAATGAAGAGAGACAATCCATTTGAATTCCCATGGACTCTAAAAGATCTGAAACCTCCACAAACTAACCTTGAGCCCAACCCAAAGAGTTAAAGAGGGCAATGGTCTCTTAATAAAAATAGGCTAGGTATCGGTACCAATCTCACCCCTTCACCGAGTTAGCGAAGCTCCAAATGCAATATAGAAAAGAGACCAATTTGAACATCGTCTCAAGTTGAAAGGGTCGAGCCCCAAACTTTGCTAGGATGATGTGTTGAGGGATTCTCTGCTTGCATCAGATGAGAAGGGTATGTACTCTCTCAACTGAGGCCCAATCAGACTCAAGTAAAAAAATCCCCAAACCTCTGAGCCACAGAGAATAGTGGGTCAGATAAGGGATTCCATGAGGGACATCTTGGATAAGATATCCTGAAAATGGTGACGGAAGAACTCTCTTGAGAAGGGATAAGGATCTGTAGCCCTTTTTGATCAAGGGTTGGAGGGACAATCATAAGCTAAAGCGAAGTCCTAAGAATTGCACTCCCAAGTATGTATAGGTGTTGGCGATCTCGATCTCCTCCCCTATGAGGAAGAAATGAAGGTCTGAGGTCTTCTTCAACCCGTTGAAGATTGTAACCTTGGTTTTACCCAGGTTGACTGCCAATTGTCGAAGGTTGTAGAAGAGAGTTAAGGCATCCAATTGTTGTTCGACATTGGGTTCAATGGTTCCTGTGTGTTTTTCGACGTGGGTTAACCCCCTCTAGTGGATCCTAACTCTAAGGATTGTGGTGGAGACTAACGCTTGCGGGTTTTGGTCTAATGACAATCGTATTCCAACAAATCGTATCAGAGCAACAGGTCTCGAGTTCAAAACTCGTTAGGCACGCGCTGGGGGATATTGTTGGACATTTGGTTCAATGCTTCCCACGAGTTTCATGACATGGGTTAACCCCCTCTCATGGATCCTAACTTCGACAATTGTGGCAGAGACAAATACCTACGAGTTTTGGTTTAACAACAATCGTAGCCCAACAATTGTCTCTATAACCCCTTTAGAGATGAGGCTAGGAGGACCATGTCATAAACAAAGAGTAGTATGGATATCAAAATCTGGTGGAGGAGGCACCCATCATTGTCTCGGATATGCTAGTGAAGAAATGCCTCCAACTCATATCAACATAAATCCCAAACAATGTGGGGGATAAGGGGTAACCCCGTTTAACCCCAATGTTACTCCTGATGAAATAAAACATCCCGTGAAATGTGCGGAGACAACCAAGGACCGACTCATATAGGCGCATGATGGAAACTAGTAAGGTCTAGGAGATGCCAATGTCTCTGAGACTCTAGAACAAGGATTCTTGTGGGATGAAGTCAAACACTTTTCAAAAATCTACAAAACAACAATAGACTATTGAAGAATGATGTCGTGCCTCCTCAATGATGGCTTGAAGAGTAAAGATGTGATCAATGTTCTGATGAGGGGGTTTGAAGCCTACCTACACCTAGCTCTGACGTATCGTTGCTCAAGCTCACTAGAGAGCTTCATGTGGAGAACCGTAGCATAGAGATTTGAGAACGTGTGGCCCACCATGATCGTCATGTAGTTGTTGGGATCTGAGTTGGGGCCCAATTTGTGTGGATTGGGTGAATGATGTGATGTGACCATACTGATGGAAAACATGTACAGACCACATGGTTGAAGAGATCAACCAAGTGAGAAACTAGAGCACAAAGACCATGCTTAAACAACTCTACCTGGAAACCCTCCTCGTCTGCAGTTTTGTTGTTTTCCATCACCTAAACGACCTCTCCGATGTCACTGTCTAATTATTTTCACTTTAGTGCTTGATATTTTGTACGATTTGCTGCCCAAAACCACTCAAAGCGTTACGGTATTGGTAGAAATGACGGTCTAGTTCCTCAAATCTACCAAATAACATGGAGGAAACTTAAGCCAGAATTTGCATTGATTCAAATCTAGAAAAGGGCCTTCGTCAGGTAGTATGACTCCTAGTTGGTTTAATTTTATCAAATTTGAACGCGTAAAGAATCCAATATAAAACCCATCAAAATCAGTAACTAAATAAATGACCATAGCTAAAAACAGTAGCATTTTAATACATTTTCAGTCACGACTAACAGACAAACCTGTGTTTTGAACAAACCATTCTCCTCCTCCTCCTCCTCTTCTTGCTGACATTTTTCTTCTTTTTCTTCTGATGTTGCAGCTTTAGCCAATACCGAGCTGGATTTGGAACCGGTCCATCTTGAATAGCATGGCGTTAATGGACACGACCTACGCAGAAAATTGCAATAATTTCTATTTGGGCGAAAAAGATTAAGGGATAAATAATGCCCCGAATCGGCAACAAAAGAAGAAAAAGAACCACGACACCGTGTAGAAAGCATAGTGTTGGCCCTATTGTCTTCTCTGTGCTTCAGCAAACACAGGCCCTAAAAACCCTAAACCCTCTTATACCTTTAGAAGAGAGCAACAAATGAAGTCTAAAGTTCTTTTTTCATTCGGTTAACAGGTGCATGGATTATAAGATTTTCATGCAATATAAATATAACGTTTTTCATTATTTTCTTTGTTAAAATGTATTCGGCATTCGACGGACGAAAGAGTAACAAAGAAAATTAAGAATTCGCCTAGCCTTTTTGGGTTACATTTTAATTTTTTTTTTTAATTAATGTTGTTTAAAATTTAGAATAATTTTTGGAATTGTATATATTAGTTAGTGAAATTACACAATCCAAGTGGGTTAGATGTTTTTTAGGGTTGTATATGCATTCAAAACTGCAATTTGAACAATAGAAAATTGTAATTTCACCAACAATTACATCATGTTGGAAAAAAGTTCAAAAATAAAAATGTTTAAACTTGTTTTTAACATATTGGTAAAAATAAAGATAATAAGATAGTAAATTAAGAAAATTAAGAAATTAAAATTTTAAAATTATTTATTTCTATAAAAAATTAAATTCAAAATAAAATTTGAGAACATAGTCTTTTTCCAGAATAATTCATTATATTAGTGTGTAACTTTTTCCAGAATAATTTGTGTTGGATCTTTGAAATATTTTCATTGTTTCAAGTAGATTTTCCATTTATTATTAGGAGGAAAAAAAATTTGAAAAATTTCATGCAAAATTTATAGGGTTAAAGGAGAAAATTATTGCCCGCAGGGGTGTAGACCGATTGGCAAGTGCCATGTAAATGGAAGGAAATATGTAAAAAGAGGTCTCAAGGTCGATTCTCACCCCGATTTACCTATGCTCCATTCTTGTGGGCTGCGTGGAAGCACCTTGAGTTATAGTGGTAGCAGACGGGTATCAACCCCATGTCACGCGAGTATGAGAACCGCGAGTTGTCGATTCCCCCTGTATAAAAAAAAGAAGAAGGAGAAAATTATAATGGGTGGCGGGAGTGGGGTGGTCATTCATGATCCTAAAGGAAAACAAGAACTAACCTTTGCATGGGTTCTAAGAACTTCAACCAACAACCAAGTTGAAGCATATACTCTACTACAAGGATTCTCCTTGCAATCAATTCCAATATTGAATCGTTGATCATAATTGGGGATTCCAACATCATCATTAAATCCTTGGTTCATCAAAAAATTCTAAAAGATAGCAAGCTAGCCTCAATCCTAGAAAGAATCGACAAGGTAACACCACACCTGGTTAGGGGTGCATTCTACCACGTGTTAAAGAATCTCAACTATGAGGTTGATCATTTAGCAAACAAAGCAACCACTCTATCGCAAGGGTCTTGTTAAAAAACATGGATCATAGCTTTTCATATATCCCCTAATTGTTTTAACCACATTGGACTTTAAGTTTGTAGCCTCTCAATTAA
>WSFP011313298.1:0-42621 GCA_009831015.1 Picea engelmannii | reverse complement strand
TTTCTAAAAAATTCTCAAGTTTCTCCGATTTGTTGCACTAGGAAGCACTGGATGCCTGACACTACCTAGCATCAGAAAAATGAGATTCCATGTTATTCAAAGAGAATGTAGGAGCCTTATAAATAATATGGTTAATTGTTCAATTGTTCTGGTCAACATGGGAAATCTAAACATGAAGATACTATATAGTTGATTTCTAGTGTATTCTTTTTACAGATTGTATAACACTGACTTGTGTTGAGTCACTGGCAAACACTCCTCTTTCTTCACTATGTGGCTCTGTGATTCCTATGCAAATTGGGATTTTTCTTGGGGTGGCACCTTATGCTTATTTTTTATTGGTTTCTGAGCTTGCTACTGATATAGAACTAGGAACATATCTAAATAAAATCCAAGTTCAAATTATGGGAGCAAATGAAAACAATGAATATTGGGAGAAGACATATGTGAATGTCAATTTAGTGCCACTTGAAGAAAAATTTGATACTACTACTTCCCTATTGACATATGAAATATTTTGGTAAAATAAGGTGATGAAAATCAAGCTACTAAGACATATATTTAAGCCTTTTATACTATACACATGAATCAAGAAAAATGTAATTATGCAACACTAGTGTAATTATGCATTGGAAAAACCTCATCATTATCTTCAAAAGTGTCTTCCCCAATTGATAGTGTTTTTCCAAGGTGAAGGAAAGTGGTAAAATCCCATTGGTATCCCCCCCTTAAAAATGCCATTATGAGCATAAACTTCATCAAATAATTTCAAATTTAGTGTCAAATAATATGGTTCTCATTATCTTGGGTAGATCACTATTGGACAGGAAGCTCAAAGAATGAAGAATGAGGGTGCACACAAAAGCAGGAAGGAAAAAAATTAGGCATGCAAAAGAAGGTAGATGTGCAAAAGAAGGAAGAACAATAGTCGTGAATGTAAAAGAAACATGTAGGCACAAAGATAGGAAAATCATTCCCGAACAATGAGTTGTAATCATGAGTTGTCATAGGGGTTTGGGGATAAGCGGATAGGGTTTTGAGCCCCAAATTCCATGTATAAATATGTAATGGGTTGGGAAGAATGGGGTTTTCTAAGAGAGTGAGAGAATATGTTGTTTCTATTGAGAGAATAGGTTGAGAATGAGAGAGAGTCTATGTCTGAAGGTTTAGGGAGAGTTTGAAAAGAGAGGCTTGCACTGTAGAGAGACTAGGAAATATGGAGAAGTACATCATGATGTATCTATTGTAAGAAAAGTGTGCAAGCCTGAGATGATTGCACAAAGAACAATAAAGAATCCATTTGTTGTGGAGGTAGCCCAATATTTGGGTGAACAATGTCAAATACTATGTCTAAATGTATTTTTATGTGACTGTCCATGAATGTTCTATTTATGTATAACTAGATCTAGATCTTTGTAGTAGATTATTGATGTGTAGTAAAGATGAATTAGTGAAAATTTTGTGTTGAAATCCGTGTCATGCTGAAGCTGCATAGTTAAAGTTTACTAATTAATCAAGGGAAAAGGGACAAATAATACGACACACAAGGTAGATACATGGGAATGAACATGCTAATGGCATCACATCCCCTCATCCCTGTAGAAACTTGGTTCCTGCAGCCCCAATATATTTCTTGGGTGCGACTTCACTTGCATGTAGGTGATATCAAAAGGGATGGTGTCTACAATTTTTTTTGGTTAGATAACTTGAATCTAGGGTCTTACAACCGCATGCGAACAAATGGTTCCATAGTCAGGACCCAAAATCTATAATTGATGGAATGTTTTGGAGGCCGACTAAGAAAGAGACCATTGAATGGCTAGAAAGGAAGGAATGGGGATTTTCTTTAAAAGAGAATAGAAACCCTTGGATGAGCAATGAGAAATGGATGCAAATGTATGTGTACACATAGATACAAGATATTTTCTTTGGAAAATTTCTGATTATCTTAACTGAGTGGTTAGAAAGATTAGTGGAGAATACTATAAGGTACTGAACTGCAGCGCCAAGCAACTAGACTCCTGAGTTGGTAAGATAGTTGAATTCTGTAAGTAATAAGGATTCTCATGCAATTTATTTTTGGTTAGACAACATACTGGGGGGTTATATTACATAATTTGTTGTGGATTGTACCCAATCATACAATGTTGCAGAGAAGGATTTATTTAAGGGTCTGCGTGGAAGGTTTATGAAAACATTGCATACCCAGATAAAAATGTTGTTTTTCAACAAGTGTGTGATGACAATGGATTCTGATTGTTAAGGGACTTCACACATATAGGGGAATTGGGGGATGACCATAGGATAGTCTGAAGGTAGGAAAGAATGAAGGAAGAAATGAAGAAGGAAGGGAGGGACCGAGGATGAAAAGAAACAAATAAGGTGTATCTGAAGAGGAATATGAGTTTGGAGTATTGCGTAGTGGAAGAAGGTACTAGAGGTTGAAGACTAGGGGTGAGAAAGGAGAGCCACATAGTGAGTTTGAGAGGAGAGAACCCTACAAAATAGTTTAGATCGTAGAAATACCTCACGTAGAAGGAGAGGAAGATAATTCACATTTTAGTCCTATAATAGAAGAACCAGTAAGTCATACTCAGACTGGATCCTATGTCAAGTCCACGACCCCATGTGCATCAGCTAGATCATAGGTAACATTTGAGGATTTGTTAAAATCACTTATAGTTTGAAAATGAAGAAAAAGTAGCAGTAGCTAGAGCAGTGGAAGCAGTGCACTGAGTCAAAGTCAATTAACATTGCCAAGGGGAGGTACTACACAAAACAACATGGAAGAGTTAGACAACACACTGAGACTCCCTGAGATCTAGGGGGTTGGGTCAGAGGACCTATAACAAAATATATTCGTATGTGAAGAATTTCCAAGATGAGGTTGCAAATCTTACACAATTGGCAACAACTTTTAGAGGCCACACATTATTCTGGTAAATGAAACTGCAGAGTACCACACCTATAGGACAAGCAAGGACTTTAGTAGAAATTAGACAATAATTGTTGAAAGAGTTCAGGAAGCCAAAGTTCGAGTCACAATGCATTATAGAGTTGAAGGAAATAAAACAAGTGAAAAATGAGTTAGTTTCGGACTATGATCAAAGATTTAAGGATTTGATGGGTAGTTTGAAATTCCAGATCCCTGATAAACAACACCAGGAATGGTTTATTGCAGGACTACTACCACACATTCACCAACCATTGATTCAACAAAAGGTTGTATCACAACTTAAAGATTTGGAGATTGCGATGAATCTAGAAGCATCTCCTATAAGAGATGGTGGGGGCATGGTGCAAGACTATACATAGTTATCTTTCTTAAAAATTCAATTAATAGAGCTTACAAAAGGGAAGGAGAAGCATGAACAAGTATGGTGTACCAAGTGTAGGACTGAAGGCCACCATAAGGATGAATGCCCAACATTTTCACAGTATTTGGCCATTAGAGCACTGAATCCATTACTAGGAGGGGCATACTGTGAAATATGTAAGAAATGGGGACATCATTTTACAACTTTTGCAATTCAATTGTGCACAAAGAGAAGGATTTTAGTGCATTTGATTTTATGAGAGAGTGCACTTCATATATGTATAGGATTTAGGAGGAGAATGAGACGATAGAGGGAGGTGTTCCATACTATAACAATCATAGAGGATTTAATAAAGGAAACCAAGGAGGATTTGACAGGGGTCGAGGTAGAGGAAATTTTGGCAGAGGGGCTAGAGGACCAATAATGTGTTACAATTCTAATCAACCAGGACATTTAGATAATGACTACCCTGATCCTTGTATAACCTGCACATATTGTAGAGCATTGGATCATGCAACATAACACTATCCTCAACTACTTGTGAAGGGGAAGGAAAGAGGGAATTAGAACTAGAACCCAAATTAGAATGTATAGAAGATATCAATTGAGAAACATAATGAAGGACCTAACATAACAATTGTTATGTGCATAGGAGCTAGGATAGGGGTTGATGCGACAGATGGAGGGAAGCAGGTTGAGTAATGGGTGAGGAAATCATGAGGATCTATGCCAAAATTTTACCCTTAGCAAGAAAAGGAGATGTATCAAAGGGAAAGAAAAGAGATAATAGGACCAGATTCGGTAGCCTGAACATCATATGTGCCTCCTGTCTATGATAGTAATATACCAGAAAAGTCCCTTGAGAAGGTAAGTACTTTGAGATAATTTCTAAGAAGTTGCGTAGAATTGATGAAAGATAAAACTGTGATGAATTCATTATGTGAAATGATTGATCATTTCACATAATAAAGGGAAATTCATGCCGTACAGAGGGTAGTGAATCAAGTACTACATAAAAATAGGACCAACGAAGAGTTCAAATTAAGTGTGCAGATTGGGGAATATGATGTGGATAACGTTATTTTAGACTTGGGTTATGATGTAAATGTGTTACCAAAGAAGACATGGGAAATAATGGGGAAACCCAAGTTAATTTGGTATCCTATTCATTTAAGGTTGGAAAACTAGCACAATATAGTACCAATTGGTTGATTGACGCGAGTACCTATAAATATAGATGGCATGCATAGTGTAGCATATTATGAATTCATTGAGATCATGGATGATATTCAGCCATATCCAACACTAATAGGGTTAGAATGGGCCTTTAAGAATAAGACGATCAATAATATGAAGAGGAGGGAAATTATATTTGAGGTAGGAGACTTGAAGGTTACTGCACCATTAGATCTGACATAAGGAAAGAGGTATATCGAACTAGAGAGAGGGAACATAATTGACAACTTATATAATATGCTCACGTGGATGGATAACTATGTTAAACCCACTACAGATTGTGCACTAATTTGGATAAGCATTATCTCACGTGCGTCAGATTTCGAGGAAGGTCTGGAACATTGGCAGCAGAGGATGCATGAAGTATCAACTAGATGATGTGCACACATAACTCGATCATTGTGCTGGATTGGAATGAAGTTATGTGATCCACCCAAGTATGATGGATTGAATGATATACACTCATTTGTAAAGGAATTTGAGTTGTAGGTACCTGAACAACAAAGACTGTTGGCACTAGATGTTGTCTTAAAGGCCACTCCAACCAGATGGTGGGCTGCACATAAGGAGGGAATGGAAGACTGGTCGTAGTGTGGAAGAATAATGCAAGTAATATTTGGTACTGAGGTTGAGTATATTGAAGTGATTGTTGTGGATAAATTCATAAATGTAGACACAAACAAATCTCCCTTATTCAGGAACCTGAAACTAGAACAAAACAAGACATAGCCCACTCCTTTCCTTAGATTCAAATGAAATGAAAAAGGATAGAAAACTCATGCCTTTTTAACTAATGTTTTTCCTTATTGATTGTAGCTCCAAGCTTGAGACAATGCTTTTTAGAAACAAAGACCTATAAAAAGGATCAAACAGAACTAGTGAAAGTAAAAAAATACATATGTTTTAATGAATATATGTAAATAGCCAAGGAGAAATACAAATAAAAACCATTGACAACCTTTATTAGGAAAGGAAATTGTATAACTGTATTAATAAATCAAGAAGCAGATTACAACCAAACGTTGGCGTTGAAAAACTCCTTCCAACAATTCAATGTTCCAATACCCAAGAAATCTCCATTAATTCCATCACCATCTCTTGAACACTTTAGCCCAAATCTCTTAGGACCAATATGAAGTCCACAAAATATCAATTACAAACCAAGAGTTATTCTCAATTCACCATCATTTTATTATTCATCACCTATTAGTCGTTCCCTTTAGAATATGCCTCCATTTATAGATTGTATAGGAAGCCATGAGGAGGTTAGGATGTCACTAAATCAGGAGAGATGACTGAGATCCAAACCGATCGGCAAACAATTCATCATCGAAGTTTCTCTTCTAGAAGATTCAATAATTTCTTCTTTTTTTCCTAGGTACAAAGGTTGTCGCACTCTTAAACCTCAACAAAAAGAGACATTTTCGCACCTTCCAGTGATGTGGAGTTCAACAAGTGAAGTTGTCGCACCTTGCTAGAAAGCAACAAACTTGTAATTTGGGGATTTTTTAGAGTTTATCCTTCCCAAGAAGATTTTCTCTCAATTTTCTTCCAAAGTTCTATGCTTTAAATGTCATAGAATAGGAAGTATCACTTGTTGCGAAAAAATGTTGTATAACAATGATCCAACAGATCATGCTAAGCAACACAAAGACATATGGAGTTCTATCATGAAGAAGGAATGGACACATAAGTTAATACATACATTGGATACAATTCCTAATAACTGGTATTTGGAACTAGAAATGCACAGAGAAACAACAGACTGGGACTAGCTAATTCAAAGGTTTAAGGTAACATTTACTTTTGAACATGAATCTACATCAGTAGATGCAACTTTACAGGTCATTAGAAACAATTTTTTTTCAGAAGAAGGGATGATGGAGGTAGTACATGTGTGTAGTGCGCACAATGATTCTATGATTGTTCACGAATTATTGGAATTCTATAATGTTGCTAAAGAATAACACAATGAGGAAGATCTAAGGAATATACAAGTACTTGAAACTGAGGGGGAATATGTAGTAGAAGGACCAGGCCTTGAATATGTTGCGTATGCACAACCAATAAAGACACAAAAGGTAAATATTGGGACAAAGGAAAACCCAAAGTTTGCACAGATAGACGATTACTAGAATGATGAAATTGTGGAGGATATTGCATATTTATTGCACGAGTATCAGGATCTATTCCCAACTATGTTCTCATAGATGAAGGGGACAACTGGTGAGACAAAGACCCTACAGGTTAAACCCAAAGTATAAAGAGAAGGTGAAAGAAAAGATAGATCGAATGTTGGAAGCATGAATCATTGAACCGATCATGGAATCAAAATGGATAGTTCCACTGGTAGTAAAAGATAAGAAAACATGGGATATCAATATTTGTGTAGACCTAAGGAAGCTAAATGATGCATGTCTTCATGATCCATTTCCAACACCTTTCACAGATGGAGTATTAAAGAATGTAGGGGGGAAAGAGGCCTATTGTTTCATAGATGGATTCTCAAAATCACACCAGATAAGGATTGAGCAAGAAGACAAACATAATACTAACTTTGCGACAGAGTGGGGAAGTTATTAGTACACAATGATGCCTTTTGGGCTGAAAAATGTACCTGCAGTTTTCTCAAGAGCAGTTGTAGAAAATTTTAAGGAATTTATTCATAAGTTCCTTGAAGTTTAATTAGACGATTGGACTGTATTTAGTGTATTGAAAGATAACATAGAAGTACTCAAGTTAATTTTAGATAGATGTAGACAATGTCACATTTCATTGAATTTGAAGAAATGTATTTTCTGTGCACCTTTGGAATTTTTTTGGTCCATGTGGTATGTAAGAAGGACTTACTAGTGGATCTGGCCAAGATTGTAGTGATTTAAGATTTACAATCACCCACATTAGTCAGTCAGTTGAGAGAAACCTTGGGTCATACATGATACTATAGGAAGTTCATTAAGGGTTATGCATAGATTACATCACCTATGGAGAAGTTTTTAAAGAAAGAAGCTAAGTTCCAATGGAATGAGGATTTCCATAAAGGCTTGGATACATTGAAGTAGAAATTAGTGAATGCGTCGATTTTGATATTCCCGTATTGGAAGAAGGAGTTCCATATTCATGTAGATGCGTCATCCATAATATTAGGCACAATACTATCTCGAATAGGGGAATGAGACATAGACCACCCAATTTATTTTACAAGAAGAAAGCTGGGAACAACAGAAAATAATTACACTACCACAAAATGAGAAGGGTTGGAAATGGTATATGCGATGTATAAATTTAGACATTGTTGGACGCAAGCCAAATCAGAAGGAAAGGATATTTTTGGAAGAGAAGCATGGAAAAGGAAAAATATAGCTAGAAGGAAAAGCAACACACACACATGCATGGAAGACATAACGACGCTAGGGTTAGGGTTTTTGTAATGCATTGTAATGGTTGGTGATCCGATGATATAAATAAGTAGTACTTAGGAGAGAGAAAGGGAGAGGACAAAGAGAGGGACAAAGGGGAAGATAATTGTAAGGAATTTATGGGTCATTAAGCTAGTGATCTAGAGAAGGCATGAGCGACTCGATTTTGAGGGTTAGATCACAGGCTAGGGATCCTGGTGCGATCTAGTCAACCTCACAGGGATTGAGGATCTTGTGGGAGAGAAGCGGAACTAAGACTGTAACCATGTGCGGTGTGATATATTTATACTCTATAATAAAAGATTGAGAGCCAAATCTTTGTGGGCGTAGCCTAGGAGGGGGTGAACCAAAATAACACTGTGTTATGTGATTGTATGAATGCATCTTTGTGTTCGATGGGTTGATGAATGTTGAATGAATGAATGAATTAAGTAGATCTTGTATTTTACATGCATTTATAGAATAAATGTTATAACATGATGTTAAATGGACTGAATAAAGGCTGCGGCATACACGCACAAGATCTCTCTCAATATTAGGTTACAAACATCTAAGTATTGTAGCCACCCATAGAGCTATCTTAGGTGATACTGTGCAATGAGCTCTGTGCACTTTGTTTCCTTCTGGTTTACCAGAGGAGCCGATAGTCTTTAATGGATTTTGTTGGGAATCTTCTTAGTTATGAACCACGGTCAAAACCAATAGAACAAGACTAGATAGATAAAAGGGAAAACTAGAAAACCAACAAATGGTTATGTTGCAGCTGATTAGAAGGAAATAGGATTGAGCATATTAGATATGCTAAAGAAGCATCAAAAGAATATGGGATCGGACGACAAGAAGGTGAAAGAATACAAATCTAAAAGGGGGTGTTGAGACCATGGAATCCCATGAATGCAGAGATAGAAATCTGGTTGAAAAAAAAGGAGCTAGAGTTTGCGCAAAAATATAACAAAAACCTGAATCTAACACCGTGCAAATATCTAGACAAGTATGTATTCACCGACTCGCATGAAGTATTTTTCTGTGATTTCCCACACATATTGCAAGAGTGGATCAAAAGATTGAAAGACAAGCATCTGACGAATAGGATCATACATCTAGAGTGGAATCCTGAAGATATCACAAAACTACAATGAGTTAATAATAAGTTCACACACGCAATAGACTTTTGCCTATACAACATTGTTGCCGAATTTATCACAAAGTTTGCAGTAGACACAAAAAAGTCGTACAACGTAGCTGAACAAGAATTTTTGAAGGTACCTTGAGGTATGTATATCAGATCATTATATACTTCCATTAAGATATTTTTATATAATAAAGGTGTAATGAATATGGGGTCAAACAACTAGACTTCCCTGCGTACATGGCGGAAGGGGGGAAACAATGACATGAAAAGGGAAAAATGGAAGGAGAAGGGGATAAAGGAAAGAAGGAGGAGGCCTTGGACCCAATTATTATGGACAACGAACAGATCAAGGGGATCATGGAGACAACTAGAAATACATGCAGTGGAGCACCCTACCAATATAAGATGAAAACCAAGAAGAGAACCGTAGCCACAAGGGAAGGCTTGGAAAGTGACGAAGAGGAGGTAGAGGATCTTCGGGCTGTGGAGAATATTGAGGAAATCCTGTGCTTGAAATATGAGAGGAAGACAAGAGGTCCAAGAGAAGAAGTAGAAGGTAACACTCCTATCCATATCAATTTCAGTGTGAAACCCATAAACCCATGTGCGACTAATACACCAAGAAGAACACCACCATTTAGACAACCAAATTTAAGGAGAAGGAAGAAACATGAAGTACATATACACAAGGAACAACAACCGAGGGAGCCAGGTCAAGAAGCAGAAGTCAAGTATATACACCGCATGGAGGTAGGAGTTTAACATTTAAGATGGCAAGACATGATCCAACCATCAAGTTACCATAATTTAAAGGAGAAGCGTTGGAGGACCCGAAGAAGCACTTGTTTATCTGTGAAGAGATTTGGGAAGAAAAAAAGATCACAGATGAGGACACTAAACTGGCACAGTTAGCTATCACATTAATATATTGTGCACTGGATTGGTATATGAGTTTAGCTGGAACAGTCCGGTTGGGACAACTAGAATGATTGGAGATATCAAGAAGCTTCTAATAAATGAATTCCAAAAGTCGATTTCAGAGGATCAATACATGAACAAGATGATAGAGACCAGACAAAAACTAGGAGAATTGGTATGGGAGATTGACCAAAGATTCAAATGACTAAAGGGAAAGCTAAAATATGTCATGAAATATATGCATCATAGGCACCTATTGGTCAATTCACTGTTACCACACTTGAAATATTCACTGCAACAACAAAAGTTTCAGACGCAAGAAAAGGCTCTGCAGGCAGCCCTGCAACTGGAAGAAAACCAATATCAGAAGACAAATATAGCCATCGAGGACCTAAAGGAAGATATGAAGAAATTAACATTCCATCTGAACCAAAATAAGAACAAGGACAAAAGAGAAGTCATTTGGCGTACCACATGTAGGACAAAAGGAAACCATAAGAACGAATGTCCAACATTCGCGCAGTACATGGCAGCAGGAATGCCAAATCAATTACCAACAGAAGGATTATGGTGCGAGATCTGTAATAAATAGGGTCATGACCCATACCATTTCCCAATGATGCAGAAATACCAGAAGGTACCGAAGAGCTCATATTTCATCTTTTGCAAGTGAGTAGGCCATGATGACCAAGATTGCATAACCATGGATTTGACGAGGGAAAGGACATCATATGCATATAGGGTGCATGAAAAATGATGACTGGGAAAGCCACACCCCATTTTAATCAAGTACCAACCATGTACAACACTACACAACAATAGTATAACATTGTGCAACAACCATACAACACTGTGCAACTGCAGTATAATTTTTTGCAACCACACTATAATACCACACAATATAACTAGGCACTTCAGTATAACACACCCCCAGGGGATCAAGCTAGATATAGAGGTGGAGGAAGAGTAAGAGGAGGCTTTGTAATGGGTAGAGGACCAGTGGTATGTCACAATTGTCAACAACTAGGACACTATGCAAGATAATGTCCACTTCCACCAACGACCTATATGTATTGTCGCGCATCAGATCATGAAATGGAAGAATGATCAACACTATTAGGGAAGATCCAAGAGAAGATAAATTAGAACAATCAAAATGTTTAGTGGATTTCAACGGAAGCAAGGGATGAATGAAGAAACATCAACATAGTTACATGGGGAGGAACTAAAACATGAAACTACACAATACAACAGGAACCAACATAACACCAATGGGTGAAGACGAATATCAAACCAAGGAAACAACTTGATGCATAGAACGAGAAGGAGATATTCAAGCAAGCCAAACAACAATATCTGAAGCCATACATTGCATCAACATAAACCACACAACATAGTAAGGAAGTACCAGAGTACGAGATGCCTCCATCGCTGGATCACACCAAATAAACACAACCCCTAGGACAAGTAAGTACAATTAAAGGATTTTTGCAATCATGTGTAAAACTACTAAATAATCCATCCTCTGTCAAAGGATTATAGAATATGATAAAAATATGTAGCGTAGAATCATAAGGAAAGTTAGAACAAAAAACAATCAATCACCTACATACAAGGAGAAGAACAAGTAGGGAGTTTAGTCTGAATGCCAACATTGGAGATTTCAACATGGGAGATATTATATTGGATTTAGGATCTGAAGTCAATGTATTACCCAAGAAGACATGACAATGTATGGGAGAACCCACATTAGGGTATTCACCTGTTCAACTGAAACTAGCAAACCAACATAGAGTTCTACCAATTGGAAGACTAAAGGAGTGACAGTAGACCTGGATGAAGTGTGGACTAAATCCGACTTCAAAGTAAATGAGATAGTGGACGACACAAAACCTTATCCAACATTGCTTGGTTTGGACTAGGTGTTTGATAACCATACCATAATCAACTTAAATACATGGAAGATGACCTTCGAGTCAGGATAATATAGAGTCATTTCTCCATTGGACCCATTAGAGGGGGAGAGGTTCGTAGAGCCTACTTGCTTGGACCTGGAGGAAATTAACCAGTTGTACAGAACAACTGCGAGAGATGAAGATGACATAGAACCAACTGTAGATGGGGTACTCAGTTGGTGAAGCATCACCTCATGTGCATTAGACTCAGATACATGCTTAGAAAATTGGCAACAGAGGCTACACGAAGTCTCCACAAGAAGATGCGCAAGAATAGATCGCACAATAAGATGGGTAGGTAAGGAGATAAGGGAACCGCCCAACTTCCATGGGGTGAACGACCTAGAAGAATTATTCACACAGTATGGAGATGAAGTGTTAGAAAATCAAAGAATCTTGTCCCTAGATATAACACTCAAGGAAACACCTACGATATGGTGGGGTGTGCACAAAGAAATAGTCAAGGACTAGTACCAATGTAAGAGGTTACTGGGCATTAGGTTTGGCGCAGAATAAGGAAGCAACCAATGAAAAAAATATGATGGATAAGGGGCACCAAAAAAACACTTGGAGAAGTGAAGAGCACTATGGAAAATTACACCAATGAAGGAATGGACTCACCATTTCATGCACACATTAGAGGACATCCCAACAAACTAGTATACAGACCAAGAACTGCGTAGAGGAACTACGCGCTAGAAAGTAATACAACAAAACTTCACAATCACTTTCCCATTTGAGCATGAGAACCCCAACATAGACACAACACTTAAACAAATTAGATGGGTGATATTCATTGAGGAACCCGACGTTGAACTTACCACAAAAGACCAACAACAAAACAAATAGATAGTGAGAGAACTACTGTCATGCTACCATGTGTAGGAAGAAGCACCAGATGAAGATGACCCACGTGATATTCAGAATGAGGAAGTTGAAGGTGAGAGAGAAGTGGAAGGTCCACCTCTGGAATCAAAAGTGATTGATGCGTTGATCAAAGTGAAGAAAGTCAACATTGGGACAATTGCGAATCCCAAAATGGCCAACATTGGAGACTATTGGGATGAGAAAATAGTGGAAAGTATAACATAGTTACTGCGCAAGTACAATGACCTATTCCCAACAACGTTCACATAAATGAAGGACATAGTAGGGGAGACAGGAGAAATGAAGATACCACTCAGAGCTAAGGCAAGACTGATCAGAAAATGACCATAGAGACTAAATCCGATATATAAGAGAAAAGTCAAAGCTGAGATTGATAAGATGTTGGAGGATGGAATCATAGAACCTGTAGAATAATCTGAATTGATAATCTCGATGGTAGTTCAGGAGAAGAAACAAGGGGGGATAAGAATATGTGTCAACTTGAGGAAGTTGAACGATGCGTGCCTACATGACCCATTCCCTACGCCATCCACAAATGAAGTCCTGGAGAATGTAGGAGGACATGAAGCTCATTCATTCACCGATGGGTTCTCAGGATACCATCAGATCAAGATAGCACCAGACGACAGATACAAGACCAATTTTTCCATGGAATGGGGATCCTACTAGTATAAAGTCATTCCATTTGGACTGAAGAATGCACCAACAATATTTTCTAGAGTAGTCATAGCTACATTTAAATAATTTATCCACCAATTCCTAGAGGTATATTTGGATGACTAGACAATCTATAGTTTGTTAAAATACCATGTAGAGGTCTTGTAGATGATGTTAGAAAGATGCAGGAAGTGAGAGATATCGTTAAATATCAAGAAATGCATCCTTGTCACACCTTTTGGGATACTATTGGGCCATACAATATGTAAGCAAGACTTTCTAGTAGATCATACCAAGATTGCAGTAATTGTTAACCTACCACCACCAAAACCAGTTCATCAATTGAGAGCAACATTGGGACACACATGATACTACATGAAATTTATAAATGGGTATGCACAAATCACTGGACCAATGGAGAAATTGCTAAAGAAAGACACAAAGTTCCAGTGGAATGAGGACTGTCAACACAATTTGGATACCCTGAAAGAGAAGATGGTAACCGCACCAATAATAGTATTCCTAGATTGGGAAAAACAATTTCACGTACATGTATATGCATCGGCCATAGCACTTGTAGATATTCTGGTGCAACCAAGAGCATGATAATTGGATCACCCGATAGCATTTGCTAGCAGAAAATTTTCAGAATCAGAGCATAACTACAACACCACAGAGAGGGAAGGCTTAGCTATGGTCTAGACGCTTCAGAAATTTAGGAATTATTTATTTGGGAAAAATTTCAAGATGTTCACATATCATTCCGTGCTCAAATACCTCGTCAACAAGTCAATGTTGGGGGGAGGAGAATTTGTAGATGGTTGTTACTGCTTCAGGAATTTGACTTTGAAATGATAGTCAAACCAGGAAAGTTGAACGTAGGACCTCATCACCTGTTGCGGATTACTAACAGAGAGGACCCCATGAATCTAGAGGAAATATTTCCCAACGCACAGTTATTTTCAGTCCAGATAGCCAATGCATACGTCACATACATCATCCAGTACTTGAGTATAGGGACTGCACCACATGAATACAACACTACGCAGAAGAAAAATCTGGTAGTCAAGGCTGTATACTACCAGTTAATTGTAGGACACTTATACAAAATGGGTGCAGATAACATCTTGAGAAGATGTGTGCTAGAACATTAAAGACCAAGGATCTTAGCAGAATCCGATGAGGGAATAGCAGGAGGACATTATGCAGGAAAATATACCACGTAGAAGGTATTGCGCGTAGGATTATGGTGGCCGACCATGCACATAGACTCAAAGGACTACTGCCAAAAATGTGATGTATGTCAGAGGGTTGGTAGACCGAATAGAAGGGACGATATGCCCCTGCGACCACAAGTAACTTTGCAAGTATTTGACAAATGGGCAATATATTTTGTCGGACCAATTAACCCACCAACAAAAAGGTCAGGAGTGAGATACATTATTACTGTGACAAAATACCTGACAAGATGGGCAGAAGCAACACTACTAAAAGATTGCAGTGCAGAGACAACAACACACTTCCTGTTTGAGCAAGTGATCACTAGATTTGGTTGCCCGAGGATCTTGATGAGTGACCAAGGAACTCACTTTATTAACAATATTATTAAGGCTATGACAGAGGAATTTGAAGTTCATCATCAAAAGAGTACACCATACCATCCTCAAGCAAATGGAACAGTGGAAGCCTTTTACAAAATCCTAGAAAATGCACTAACGAAGATCTGCAATGTTAATAGGGATTATTGGTACCTAAATATACCAACAATATTGTGGGCATACAAGACTGCATGCAAAAAATTGACAGGACAAACACCATTCATATTTGTGTATGGACAAGAAGCTATGGTGCCATTAGAATTTTTGGTACCTAGTCTGCACGTAGCATCAATTACAAAAATGATAGAACGAGGTGCAGTACAGGAAAGGATAAATAAGATGATGATCATGGAGGAAGACATGATTCTAGAAAGGTTTCACCAAGAATTCCAGAAAGAAAGGGACAAATCTTGGAATGACAGTCATATTAAGAGAAAATATTTCAAGGAAGGAGACTTAGTCTTGGTGTATGAGAAAAAATCCCTTCAACACCCAGGAAAACTCATAATGCATTGGTTGGGACCATACAAAGTGAAGACTGTCACAGACGGGGAAGCTGTACAGTTGAAAGATTTAGGAGGAAAAAAACTCAGAGGGATGATTAATGGGAGTCGACTGAAGCTGTATAGAGATAGTCGACCTCCTGGCACTTGAAAATAAAAGAAAAAAATAGGAAAGATAACGCACCAAACATCAAAAGATAAAGGCATAGGGCGCTGAGAATAGGATGAGAAAAAATGATCAGAAATTCTAGCATGACAGAGAAAAGTCCAACGGTCACTACAAAGAAGAAACAACAGGAAAGACATATACGACAAATAACCTTCAATGGACGATGGATATCAAACTTAAATAACAAAAATGAATGACATGACGCCATATTAATCATGCCAACTAGAAATGGAAAGGGAATTTAATAGCAAGTACATGGGAAGCACCGGTTCAATTAAAAAAAAAATTGGGTAATGTATCCAAGAAGCTTCACACAATTCCTATATAATCTAGTACGCGGGATGGGGGAGGATATTGTGCAATTTAGAAAAGCGTAGAGTGATAAAGTATACATAACAAAGAATGAAGTTTGCAAAGGTTACAGAGTCTATTGAGATCGACAAACAACACCCTTAATACCATGGCACCACCCAAACAGGGACAACCTATCCAGAAGGGCATATGACCCCAAAGCAATGCCAGATCCCCACCACAAGCACATGGAAGCGATCGAAAACCACTTCAGCCTCCATAAGTTGTCAATGTGGACAAAATACCATCATCCGATATGGCACCAGGAAGCCCCACACCTATTATGGAAGAAAACCAATAGAAAACAATAGTGGGCATGGACATGTATGTACCAAATGCAGGACATGTACAACCGGATGAGGATTCAGGAAATCATTCACACCGCAAAAACCCTGAACAAGGCCCGAGAGTTAATGGGACGACCTCGAACCAAGAAGAAACGACCATGCTAGAAAGGTCACACACAACCATGCTAGAACAACCACATGAGGGAACAATGGAATATCTCACTAATCGACCAGATGAGTATGTAGAGGAGTGAACAATAGAGGTTGGAACCTTGAGTCAACCACCACAACGGAAAGGAAAACAGGTAGTACCAAGGTCACCATTCCGACATGACGCCACAACCATTGTCTTACTGCGCATACCAGAAGGGGTTTGTATCATAGGAAACATGTTAGGTCATGTGGATAAATTGAGGTACTCATACCATAACGTGACGAACATGGATAAGTTCCCAGAATTCGCCAAGAAAGTTTACCTACAAACTGTGGGTATAGGACACTTTGGCGAACCAATTAACGAACCAGTCCAGTGGACAACTGGACTGGCCAAAACCAAGATTCTATACATGTTGGACATACCATACTTTGGGAGAGGACAATATGCAAACAACTACGTCAAGCAGCTGATGGAAGTTACCCATGGAGGATACATGTGGATGGACTAGATCATCTCAATAGACGTAGAGATCATTACACACATCATAGGGTTTCCATCATGGGGGGAGTCACCCACGTAGTTCCTTGATGATAAAACTAAGGAGAAGGGATTGGCCGAGGAAATGAAGAAAAATAATGGTATAGAAAGGGGGTCAAGCGTATTAGTGATGCAATGACAAGAATGGCCACACAAATTATGGCATGAAAATTACTCAGGAAATTCCACAAGGAGGAAGACCCAACTAAGGTTTTTGCAGCTACAACACAGTGTGTGGAGGGCACCACACTCAGCTAGGCCCCATATTTGCTAAACCTATTCTTGGACGACTGCAAGGACGTGCAGGATTTGGGGACAAAATTTCACCATTCCTCACTACTTATCCTGTTCACCTTGATTAGATGGAAGGAGCCTAGGTATTCATTCTTTGGCACAAGACCCAGGCCTTTCCATGCAACACACTACCTATTGTTGGGGTGGGAATCATATCCCAAGAACATAAAGGCGAATGCATCCATATTCGAAGGATATTATGAAGACCTACAGGAGAGCATTTCCAATACTTGGCGAGTTACACTGGAAATAATCACACATTATCAGGGCATAGCCAACTTCAAAGTTACTAGGAATGCAATGTGGATCCAAGAGTGGAAGGATCCCGACAACCAATGGCTACAATTGTGCTACTACATCAAGGAGGAGGACATGTATATGGCCATCAAGGATTGGAATGATGACTGGAGGATTCCTGTCCCGAATCAAGAAATGCCAACAGGAAAGGAAGAGGAGGCAGGGCAGGGAAAAACATCTACAGAAGAGATAAAAATGGACAAGAAGCCAAGGATAGGTCAGAACAAGGAACAAACGAACAAAGGGGGGCGTCCAAGAAGAACAAAACCCATGCAGGGAAGAAGAACAACACCCAGGTGGGGAAGAAGAACAACAACCAGGCGTTGTAGGTACAAACAAAACAAACTGAGGAAGCACATGGAAGGACATCGAGTGCTACTCTGTAGGAGCGATGCCAAACTAAGAGGCCAATCATCCAAACAGTGGGTGCACACAAGAAACTTAAGGTGCACAAAACTCCCCCAGAATACATGATCACGGAGGATGATGCAGACATGATGGCCCAAATGGTCCAAGACCACACAGTGGAGGATTTTGAAAATTCTTAGCACTAAAGGGACATGATTGAGGAGGAGCTAGCATACATGCAACAACTCCTCTAGTAGCTCAGAGAATCATAGGGGGCCAACGACAACATATGAATAGTCCCATCAACATCACAGGTAGGATACAAGGGTGGATCAAGCGAGCAGGATAGGATCCAGATGACAACACAACCAAGATCGACATTTGACGTCACAACCAACATGTTGCGCATGGATGAAATCATGGGGCAGAAACCCCTAAAGGACTTGGCCCAAATACATTTGGTATTAATGTGGATACCAACCAGGCCTTGTATAAAATGCAAGTCAGTGTCACGCATGAGGTACAGTCATGTGCGCGCATAGACGCAACGAAATTACAGTAGACAAGGGACAATCGGGACGAGTTGGAATTGGTACTCAAGCAGGTTAAGCTTGAGACCAAATATGAAAAAGAACACACGGATAGGCTGGAGCAAGAATTGGTCATATCCTATGAGAAAATCCCAAAGAGTGCACATGAATCAGAGCTCACATCGACATAGAAGATTGATCAAATTGTGTAGACAATCGATCAATACGGGAAGGAGATCGAGCACCTCCGAGGACAACTTGTACCTACCACTCTACCAGAAGTAAAGGAGCAGAGGAAGCAAGAGGAAAAAACGTAGTTAAAGGAGATAGAGAGACAAGTACACGCGGTGGCTGACTTGTTCGAGAAGGAAACACAACTATGGAAGAAACTGGAAGAAGTTCAATAGGTCTAGCAGTGGCACGAGGAAGAATAAAGGATAAGCGCAACTATCCAGGACCTCAAGTAGAGGCAGAAGACAATGCCGATCATGGAGTGCATCAAAGGAGCGTAGGATATCAAGAAACTGTAGGAGTAACTCATGGCTATGCAGACATAGAAAAAGGAGCGCCAAGCTCAAATGGAACCGCTCTAGGAGTGGGAAACAGAGGTCATTGCACAGGTGGAAGAGGCAAAGAAGAACATGACACAAACTCAGGCAGAGTGCGTAGGGATGATTGACGACAAGATTGCAGTGCAGGTATTGGATGCACTCAAGGAGAAGATTGTGCTGGCTTAAACGCAAGCAAAGGAGCTCACAGAGAAGTTCTGGGTGATCGTAGGAGAGATTGACGAAGCACACAAGGTTTAGGTGGCCTAGGATGAGCCACATGTCAGTGTTGGGGGCTTGTTAGATGTAGGATGAATAATAAGGAAATGCTATTTTTGGAAGAGAAGCATGTAAGAGGAAAGATACAGTTGGAAGGAAAAGAAACACACGTGCATGCATGGAAGGCCTAACAACACTAGGGTTAGGGTTTTTGTAATGCATTGTAATGGCCAGTGAGAAGAAGATATAATTAATTAGTACTTAGGAGAGATAAAGAGAGAGGAAAAAGAGAGGGGTACAGGGGAAGATAATTGTAAGGACTATATGGGTCTTTTAGCTGGTGAGCTAGAGAAGGCATGAGCGACTCAATCTCGAGGGTTAGATCGCAATCTAGGGATCTTGGTGCGATCTAGTGAGCCTCGTAGGGATTGAGGAGATCATGGGAGAGAGGAGGAACTAATACTATAACCATGCACAGAGTGATATCTTTCTACTCTATAATAAAATCTCGAGAGCCAAATCTTGTGGACGTAGACCAGGAGGGGGTGAACCATGGTAACATTGTGTTATGTGACTGTATGAATGCATGTTTATGTTTGATGGGTTGATGAATGTTGAATGAACGAAGTAATTAATTAGATCTGGTATTTGACATGAATGTATAGAATAAATTCTATAACAATATGTTAAATGGATCGAATAAAGGTTGTGACGTACAAGAATAAGATCTTGCTCAATCTCAAGTTGCAAACATATGAGTATTGCAACCACCCATAGAGCTATCTTGGGTGAGACTGCATAATGCACTTCGTTCATTTCTTTTCCTTTTGGTTTACCAGAGGGGCCGATAGTATTTAAGGGCGTTTGTTGGGAAGCTTCTTAGTTCTAAACCAGGGTCAAGACCAGTAGAAGAAGACTAGATTGATAAAAGGGAAAACCAGAAAACCAACAAACATTGTTTATTGGGGTTCTCATTTTAAGATGTATACAGACCTGTTGATGGGTCTTAAATCCCTATTTCAAAATTAGGAACCAAACCTGCCATCGAGGCCCAATTAGAATCTGCAGCGTTTGGAATGGAATGGTTCTCCAGATATTGCGATCCAACTAATTAATCGATGGGATTTAAAGTTTTCTTGTGAAGGCTCTTCCTTCAATTTGGACTATCTCTTTTGTATTTTCTCTTGGGTGGGACCAATATGAGGTATAATCCAGTATAAACCAACTTGGAAACAAAACAAAATTATGTTCTAACTACTGGGGAAGAGGCTGAGCTTGGGATAACCCACTACTCAAACATGCGGATGGAAATTCTATACCACATGCCTAGTACTAATACGTTAACCGCGTGAGAATCCAATTATTGTCTGAGATTACTAATTATCAGAAAGAAAACACATTATGCAATAAGATAACGAAAAGAAAAATAATTCATCTACCATAATCATTCATCACATAATCACACAACAATTCATCATCTTCATCATTAAAGAAAAGAACAACAAAGCATTGCACCATATAACTTGACAATAAATTGGACAACTCTTACTTGTTACATCTATTAATGAAACAAGATGGGAAATAGTTATTATCTACGTCCACTCACACATGCATTTGATGAAAATAACTTTGTCTTTGGTTTAGAAGGACTTAACAATTCAAAACGGATTCAAAGTAATTCTTAACAACCAGAAAGAAAGAGTTCTTGCAACAACCATCAACCTCCAGCTAATTGGTCGATGTATTTATTTATATTGTAAATTTCAACTGAAAATAAAGACTAAGTGCATTTTAAGCAAAATAAAAAATCGCCACGTGGCGTCATCCTCTAACAGTTTCTTTTAACAGTCAACTCGAGATATCTCTTGAAAAGGGTGACTTATTTCGTACTCAGACCAACTAATAAACAGTTATTCACAAGTTTGGGCCCATGGAAATATGTGTTGTTCCATCGGAACCGCATGAATTCTCTAATGTCCATCACATGCATCTAACACTTTACTAGAATGGAGTTCAACTGTTGTAGCATGGTTCAAGCTCTAATCAAATGTTCCATGAATTGTCGTACTTTCCCTGGCATCGTGTCGGTCATCTTTGTGATCTCTTTGGCACAAGGAGAATCTTGCTTGGTATGTGACTTGACTACGTTGCTCACGTCGACAAAATTGTCAGGGATGTCGAAATCGGGGAGTCAGATATCCTTCATTGCTTTGTCAATTTTGTTTCAATGTTTATTTCGGGTTCCTCGGTGTGGTTACATAACAAACTTTATTCGGTAGTCAGAAGGATCTTTCCTGCAATCGATATTGAAATAGTTTATAAATTGCTTATAAGGAAAAGCATAGTAAGATGTAAGCATAAAAAATAATATGATGCGTACCTGTAAAGCTCGTTAGTCTCGATTGTTTAATACTTACATGATCCCAGTCACCCTTTTGAATGACCTGTAATGTCTTTGTTCGCGCCGCCACTCCTCTTTGGTTAAATGAGTTACATCCGTGCGCCATAGCGTGGCAAATCAGATATGATAGATACGAGCGTCGAAACCATTATAGTGGTCGATTTTCCTTTGGAGTCGGGAAAGGATGCCAGAGCCAAACGTGTGTCGAAAGTGCGCATACACTCCCAAAAGGTTAGATGCAGTAATGAGGAAGTCGTTAATACCTCAGGTCGAGACAAGTTGTTCCTCCAGAAGCCATATCACCAAGTGTGTTAACTATCATTCGCTAATAATGGAAGTTGGGGAGATTAAAGAGATTGGAATGATCATACCGTATATTCCCTGCAAACTCCGATCGACGACATTTCATGCATTTTGGATTGTATCCTTTGGGGTAGATGTGACGCATTAATTCTTCAATACATCCCATCACGAGTCATGAGTGTTCCTTGGCATGTTTTGTTTTTCTTCCCTACTTTGCTATAAATTCTATAAGTTATGTGGGGGTTCTACGTAGTAGCCGAGTTTATACATTAGTATCGTTGGTCTTGCGAGTTCAATTCTAGCAAAAACTCTATGTCATAGTCCTTTATTTAGCTGTAGGAATCTAAGAAAAAATGTTTTCACAACTATGGGATCCCCTCAAAACAAGGGATGGATTTTGTGAGGTAGTCGGAGTGCCAGGTCTCAGCCCCAACGTGCCCATGACTCTTTCTTATTGGCTTCGAGCGTCTCTGAGGATTCAAAAGGAGGTCCCTACCTTTTCTCTGGAATGATGTCAGCACCTCAAGAGGAAGTAGAAGAGGAGAGAATTACGCTTGAAGAACACATGTTGGAGGTCATGCCCTCTCAAAATAATACACCGAGGAGGAGGGGAAGGCCGAGAAAAAATATGGAAGTGGGAGGAGGAGAACATATCCTGATTGAGTTGGGTGCACATATGGTCGTTGAGGAATTCATGATGCATGCGACCCGGTCAGAGCCTATCGGGACTGCCAGTCGAGGAAGCGAGAGTCGTATGCAAAAGACAAAGTCATCTAGTTCTAATGTTGGAAACTCCAACCAACAGCTGGAGCAGGTACAACTTTCCATAGCTGAACTTTATCAAGAAAATAGGGAACTACGGAGATAGTTGGTGGAGAAGAGCCAGAAGGTATCGACACTGCAAGGTCTTGAAGGAAGCACAAATTGGCTCAAGAGACAGCTTCAGGAAGCACAAGAGATGATTGTGCACTTGTGTGAAGCACAGAGGATGATGGGGAAGGAGAAAATGAAAACACTGCAAGGCGCGCTGAGCAGTCTAGGAGAATGTTCATGTGCAAGAGATACATGATGGGCAGGCTCTTGTTTTGTGTTCTCAGCAGTGACGCTTAATAGTTTCCTTTGTTTGTCGTGAGGATTTTCACGTTCTCAATGTAACCGGGCCAGTTAGTGTCGGTGGTGTTTATTTGTAGTAACCTGAGCTTGGAGGGAACCTTAATATACGAAATTTCGAAAATGTTTTTCCTGAAAGGATTCTAGTCATAGAAGTTGAATGTATCATGTTTCATTTTTGTATGTAAATCTACCGTGTTTTCATCTAAGATTTTTTGTAAGTTATGTGATTTTATAATTATCATTGTTCTGAGTTATTTTGTAATTTCGTTGATATTTTCCTTTAGAAACTTCCGATGCCAATTGATGCTGACGTGGAATCACTGACTTAGGTCTCATTAAAAATAGAATTTGGAACTCGTCTTGTGGGTAAGGATTTCACTCGGGACTTCGTTCACATTGAATGAGCCTAAAAGAGCTAGATACTGTGACTTCCGATGCTGGGATGGTGTCGGGGATCGACATTCAAGAGTAAAATTAATGCGTAGTTTTCTCCATGGGATACCATCCTTCGAGACTTCCGACCCTACAGACTTTCAGAAATCGACGGTCGACGATTATTATTTTGGTTTTCATTCAACTCTTATTCTTCTAATATTTTGGCGATGCCGAATGGATCGGTCTTTGGAGATATCTTTAGTGAAGCTTATTCGTAGAGACGAGAGACTTTCTTCTGCCGACGCCAGTGAATATTGACGCTCGGATTTTTTGGTTTTCTTAAGCAATTTTTCGCCACTTCTTATCCTTCCCAATGTCGAATTTCCTAAGCGTGTAGGGGAAAAGTTTCGACTGTTGATTCCTTAAGTAAATGTTAGTATCTTTTAAAGTTAAGATTATTTTCACATGCTCAAGCAAACTTTAAACGAATCAACATGAAAACACAAAATGATAATCAAAGGCAGAAGTCTTCATACTGAAGTGCAACCAGACAGTGTGAAGGATCAAGTGGTACCCAAAAAGTAAAAATTTGACATAGACCTTTTTAGGGTGTGTTGAGTGATCAACAAGACCATACTGCACTAAGATACTTAGTGAACAATCCAGTATTGGGGGGGGGGGGAGAGAATATGTAGGTGGTTACTAATGTTTTAGGAATATGATTTTGAGGTTGTTGTGAAACCAGAGAAGTTGAATGCAGGACCAGATCACTTATCGTGCATACTATCAGGAGAAGATACAGGGAATATAGATGACAACTTATCGAATGCACACTTATTTGTATTTAAAATGGTGGACGAGTACTTCACAGACATTGTGCAGTTTTTAAGTACAAGAATGGCCCCACCAGACATGACACTGGCGTAGAAGAAAGAATTAGTGGTTAGGTGTTGATGGAATATTGAGACGATGTGTGTTAGAGTATGAAAGGCCAATGATACTCTCAAAAGTGCATGAAGGGATTGCATGAGGACATTACGTAGGTGAATAAATAGTGTAAAATATTTTGTGCACAGGACTTTGGTGGCCCACACTTTATAAGGATGCTAAATAATACTATTAGTCATGTGATGTTTTTCAAAGGGTGGGAAATCCATCCAAAAGGGATGAGATGCCTCTACACCCACATGTTACATTTCAGGCATTTGATAAATGAGAAATAGACTTTGTTGGACCATCAACCCACCAACGAGAAGATCAAGAGCTAAGTAAATAATCACTGCGATAGAGTAGTTGACCAAATGGGAAAAAAAAACACCAGTCATAGATTGCACCGTGGAGACTACTGCAAGGTTTCTATTTGAGAATGTAGTTACACGATTTGGATGCCCTCACATTTTACTCAGTGATCAAGGGACACACTTTCTGAATTAGACGATTACAACATTGACTAATGAATTTCAAATTCATCATCATAAGAGTACGCCATATCACCCTCATGCCAATGGGATAGTAGAATATTTTAATCAAATTTTGGAGAATACTCTAACAAAGATCTGCAATGTAGAAGGGATGATTGGGACTTAAGGGTTCCTGCAGTATTATGGTCATACAAGAATACAAGTAAAAAGTTGTCAGTAAGACACCTTTTAGGTTGGTCTATGGGAAAGAAGAAGTAATGTTGATAGAGTTTATCATGACTAACCTACATGTTGCAGCGATTACTGATCTTTCAGACTCTGGCATAGTAGAGGAGAGATTGTCACAATTGGTACATCTTGAGGAAGATCGATTTGTTACATGATTCTATCATCAAGTTCAGAAGGCAAGAGAAAAGGAATGGCATGACAGACACATCAAACATAAAAAGTTTCAAGTGGGGGACTTAGTATTACTATACGATATTGAGTTTATGCAACATCCATGAAAGTTTTGAATGCATTGGTTAGGACCATATGTGATTAAGCAGGTGAAAAAGGTAGGTGCTGCATGCTGCATAGTTGGAAACACTGAATGGAGAAGTCCTGAGAGGAATGGTGAGTGGCAGTTGCCTGAAACTTTATAAGGACAAATGACCTACTATGCACTAGTCTGAACTGCACAAGAACCTTTGTATTATAGTAGGAAAAATGAAAATAAAAAGTAAGAAAAATTAGAAAAAGTAAAAAGAAGAAAAGAAGGGAAAAAAAAAACTAAGGAAATACAGTAAGAAGTAAGGGAGATACAACAAAAGGACTCGTGAAGAAGAAGTGAGAGTTGCAGAGATAAAATAAAAAATGCAGAGACAATTAGGTACCCACAGAAGAAACATGCAGAACATGACCATAATGACTGTTAAAGGCATTAAAAGGGTGGAAACGATGATTAAAGAGTGATTAATGATAAGTCATAAAGACGACGTGTAGAAATAAATGGAAAAATCCATTGGGATTGTGAAAGACTAGCAGTACGAGGTACAAATCCAACGGACTATATGGAAATAAAGCAACATTAAATAAAACATTCAACACAGCACTGGCAGTTTAGACAACTAATTCAGGCACGAAGGGACATGGAAAACTAGTGAAGGGGAAAAAAGACGCGAAGGGTTGATACACATTGACTTTTGTCACTTAGAGTTGCATGTGAGTATGAGAGAGATGAGAAACATATTGTAGAGCCGAGAAAAACCCCAAAGCCGAAGCAATTGACACTTGTAACCAATTTACAAACATGGCACCACCAAAAGGAACAACGCTCATACCAAAGAAATCCATAACAAGAGTGAAAATAGTAGAACTAGAGGTTGATGAGACTTCAGGAGAATCATCGTTGGAGCTGAGGTTTCCTTGAGACTATATTCCTCCAAGGAAATATGATTCCCCACTAGTGACATTGGAGAAGACTCCCTACTACGAATTGGTGATGCTAGACATCCTGGATGGAGTCATCGTGGATGAAGACATGCTAGGGAGGGTGCCATAGCTCAAATATGAAAACCATGAGATCACAAACATAATGAGGTTTCTTGAACTTGTGTCGCACCACTAATTTGAACTAAGGAAAAATCCAACAATGAAACAGAGCATACATGTGCCAAAGGTATGGGAAAGAGGATTGGAGTGAGAAGGCATACTAAACCTATTTGAAATCCCACATTTTGGTAGGAGAAATGAGGTAAATGTGTGTGTTAAGTTGTTCTTAACCTATGTGCATGTAGGTTATTTTTGGTTGGACTAGCCAATCTCTATATATACAGACCTTATTGCAAGGATCACAGGCTTACCAACACAGGGATAAGATCTAAACTCATTGTTTGCACATAATAAAAATGACTTGACTTTGTCAAAGTCAACGAGGGAAAATTTCACATAGTTAGAGATGTGCATGGGTTGGATGCGCCAAGCATATGAGACCCAACAGTAAGGCTTGCAACAAAATCATTTCCATGCAAGTTACTAAGGAAATGCAGAAAATACCAAGTGCCATCCAGAGCAATAATTGCAACTGAGAAGTGCATCAAAGGGGTCTCGATGGGCTACGCACCTTACGTATTGAACCAATTCCTCATCGATTGCACAAAATCACATGATAAAGGCATGTAATTCCATTATCCATGGCTTCTAATTTTGATTTTGTTCATAGCGTGGGAAGAGTCGGAGGATGCGTAGTTCTTGGGACTCAGAGGTAATCCATGCTTGGTGGGTAAGTATCAGAAATTTTGGTACATGCCTAATAAAAGAAGATAGATTGAAAATAACGTGGAGTTATTTTAGTACAAAGAAAGGATTTATAAATGCATTAAGAATACACCATGCATTTCACCACAACCAGTAGAGGCATACACCCCGATTGCGCGGTTTAGAGCAGACCAAAATCATATATATGTAAAGGAAAAGAAGGACCCAAGAGAAGAATGGGTCCAGATAAATTATAAGATCACAGAAGACGATATCCACCTGATCATGTAGGATTGGGATCCAAAGTGGAAGATTCCAACGAATGGAATAGAGGTGGAGCACCTTGATAATGATGCAGAAGAACATGGTGATAAAAGGTAAATGCATAGGGTCATGGATAAGACAATGAACAGGGCAGAGACACAAAACACGCACAGGAAATAGTTAGAGAGAAGAGGAAAGACAAGGGCAAGGGACCAACCCCCTTACGCGCAAGAATAAGAAAGCTAAAAAAGAGCCAACCATTTATACTCTGAAAGATGATGACATCGACATAAATGGATATCAAGTGATGGATTTCATAGAAGAAGCAATTGAGCAAGCATCACACAAAAAATAATAACTTCACCAGTAGGTGCAGACATAGTTAACAACATTGCAACAACTCTTGGAAGGAGCAAGGATAACACCAAAGCATAGATCCAAAGAAGGACCTGTTATCACACAAGTTGTAGGTTGGGAAAATCCCAACCCAACCACCAAATGGTGACAACTAAGAGAACACCTACCCACTGTCACCTTAGGAAAGTATTCCCATCACTTTAGAGATGAAATAATCACCTCAAGGGGGAAATGAGACTGAAAGTGAGATGATGAAATGAAAGCCTCTATAGGTCAATTTACTAGATGGAAGAAGGCTTGAGGATGAGTCTCAATAGTGGTTTAAGGTTTCCAAGTGATTGGGTACTTGCTGAGAGTGTTTGTACTTGCCCGAGACACAAGAAAAACCAATTGTACACAATATATGTTAGTTGGAAAAGCAAGTTAATATTTCTACTCCTATTTGTAGTAGTCAACACAAATATATATCGACAAGAAAATCAATTACTTACCACAAAAATAACCATCAAAATCATCAAGTATTTATTGGGCAACAAAGCACTAAACATGCAGACTAATTCCCCATACTTTAGCACAAGCTTTGATGGTGAATTAGGGCTGCAAAAAAATGTTTTTAGAGAATTTTCAGAGAATCCAAATGGATGTAGAAAATATTTTATATAGAAGAAAATTTTAACCCAAGGAATTAGCCAAAAATTTCCGCAACAATAACCAATATCAAGTATATTAACACTAACAACTTTCCAACTATTTCCAACGATAAAAGAGTGAGAAATTGAGATTCCAAAAGAGAGTTTGCATCAGCCCTAATGGATGTAGCATAAGTTTATAACAGAATCAAGATATCCTTGACCAATCAAAATTCCTTATAGGCCTTAGTGATATTTAACCACATAGAATTGATTCCAACTTAGACAATTTCAATATCTCATGATTTCACGTATCCCAATGCAATGATTTTGTTTCTCCAATGCAAGGAGATTAGTGCCATTAGCTATTGGGTTGTGGAGTCAAAAAATTTAAAGATATATTTGAGCTAATTCCTTGGGGGTGTAATCCCTTATACTCCCTAAGGAAAGCTAAACTAGCTAGGAAAAACCCTAGGAGGGTGCAAACCCTTTTACTCCTCCTAGTATTCCTTTATGAAACAAGTTATTTCAAGATTAATTGATGGGTTTAGTGGGGTTTTATACCCTTATACTCCCCAAAATATTATCAAATTAACCTTGCAACCAATAAAAGGAGAAATAAAAACAAATATTCCTTACCTAGTCCAAGCATTGACAAGATAAACCTTATTTTTACCAAGAAAATCCACCATAAAGCAAGAAATAAGCCTCCACAAGATATAGTGCATAATCATCCATCCAATAGCCCAATACAAACCATTAAAAGAGAAAGTGACAAGATATATATGCAAAATTACCTAATTAGGCACAAATTTCAGCCAAGGAGTCTCTCTCACAAAGGAGAGTTGTGATCAAATGAGACTCAAATGATCTTTATTTATACAAAATGTCTTAAACATAGTTTGTCCACATAACTTAGGGAAAAACATAATACGAGGGGTCAAAAACCATTATATTACCCCTTTACAAAGACAATATTATTGAATTCAACTAAAATTTGAAATTTCACAAGGAAAACCCTAAAGAGACGACGTCAACCTCCTCTGTGTCAATGTTTGGGAACTTAGGCTAAGTCGTTGGACTTGGAGATGTGTGTGTTAGGAATTCAAAGGAAATATGTCCTTAAACCTTGACTTTTCCTCATGGTTCAAATCCTCCTTCCTCCAAAACGTGCCATTTTCCCTCATCGCCACTCAAAACCCCCTCAAGCATGATGCCAACCCCCTTAAGGTGACATTTTTGGTCTCCAAAGCAAGTCGTTTGACTTGTGAGGGCATGGTGAGGTAATAAAAGGTGTCTTCTAGGCCTCCAAAGGTAAGTATTATTCATCTGACATTGGGCAATAGTATCCAACCTTTTTTATTCAATCCTCATGGAATCCCAAGCTAGGATTATTCCTCCAAAAATGTCCATCGGCTAGGTCCTGCAAATACAAATGGATACGCCCTCCAAGAATATCAAGACAAAGCATCATGATGAGTAAGAAAAATAAAAAAAAGATCCATTCAAGTAAGTACGTCCAAACCACCTCATCAAAAATAAACTAATGCTCAAAGACCCTATGCAATTTGCCAAATTTGAGTATGGGAGGGTTGACAAAATGACCTATTGGGTGAATGATCCCTCAAGTTTATGGGTGTTTCTTGAGGGGAACTCCTTCTATGTCATGTGGATGATGTGTTATGGATAAGGGGAATAATTTTGGGCATGAGGTTCATGGCATACAAGGGGTTGTAGTATCTCACTTATGGGTGCCTTTGTAGAGGGTGTGTTGCACCTTCATTTTCAATGCATCATTTTTCCAAGCCTATTCACTCCCATTAATTAATTAATAGTCCAAAACCTTGGGTACTCCCTATTGGTGAATAAATTATCTTGGGGGGAAGTACGACAAGGCCAATTGAATATATAGGTACATAGAGTGCCATATGCAAGGAAATAAAGGGACACTGCATGAGTGTACACACCTCAACAAGTGAGGACATTTATATAATGTTAATTTTCTTTTCTAGGTCTTTGATTTTTTAGGAGAATATTTTCATTTCTCTCAATACCTCTTTGGGAGAGCATCTGGAAGGTTCATAATCATACTTTTATCTTTTTCCAGCCACAAGCCTCTGGGACTTCATCCGCTTCTTCCCACGAAGTGAGGGACAACCCCTTCTTGGGTTAGTACACCCGAAAAACCAAAAAGGTGAAGAGATGGTGGGATGAAGTATGGAAAGTGGAAAGTATGGTCAGGAATGGCATGATGACTCATAAAAAGGACCTCCCAGTAGCATACCTATCCCTAATGGTGACCCACTTACTAGGGCACAATGTCAACCACCAAAGTAAAATATGGAAAATAACACAATGTCCAAGAAAATGTCACATAATCAAAAGAAGTAATATATGTAACAAATTCAAATGCCTCAAATATTGAAATGGCACTCACCATAATACCCGACTTGTACTTCATGGAGCAAGACCCAATGTCTTCTAGAGGCCAACTGATGTTTTGGATACCATCATGATCAACCTGGAGCTGTGGTGGTGAGATGGGTCTTCATATATTCAAGTGGACACTTTTGGTCAAGCTATCTCTCAGTACTCCATGTTTGCAACCTGAAGACCTCGAGACATCATCTCCTTAGTTTTCCCACAAAATGGGGATAACATCTGGCTCTTACTTGGGGACATGTGCTCTCCGTAGATTGCATGAGAAGCACAACATATCTTGGTAGACTTGTGCCTACATTGAAACAAAACACTGTAAAATCTAGGGTGGTTCTATCACCCTTTGTTCACATACATCAAAATAAAAAATGAGACTAATCTAAAAAATAAAATTTTATCATTTTTTCAAAAATTTCTAAACAAAGCATGAAATCAATATGCAAGTAGAGAAAAATGAAAAATGAAATGCATCTAGGCTAACATGATCAATCAATATGCAAATGAAAGGAAACCAAGATGACCTGCCTACTTACCTGGGGCCTGGGGGCCCTGGAGATCAAGTGATAGGTGATGTGAGGTGAAGTCATACAACTAGTGCTACCAGTTAATCATCTCATCAAAGTATCTCCCCCTGTGTTTAATTATGTAAAACAATAAAGATAAGTCAAGGATATAATGATCATGAGCATAAATAGATATATAATCAATCATGAAATAAAACTCATGGAGATGGGTGGGAGGGAGGAAATCTTACTAAAAAGAGTAGTTGTAATCCCGATCAGCTTGGAAATCATGCTAGAAAGGATAGCCACAAGCTTGATCAATCCATCTTTGAAGAGGGATATCATATGTATATAATGGCTCATCTTCATTTCTGTTAGCATAATCACTACTTCCTGAAGACTGGGAAGATATGAGAGATCCCAAGAAGACCTCATGATCTCCCTGAGAAGAAGGAAAGAGGTAAGATACATGATCAGGTCTAGAGAAAGAAAAATGTGGCCTCTTCATTAACAAATCCCTGTAGAAATCCCCAATATGAAAATACTTTCACTTTATAGAGTGAGTATTTGATTTCTCTGGGATGGCCATATCTTGGCGTTCATCTACAATTGAGGATGAAGGTGGTTTAAAGTCCTCACAGAACAATTCTGTATCTGCAAAAGGATCTGCATCGCAACTGCCAAGGGATGATCGGAAATCATTATGAAAATGTTGCGTCGGGTCATCCTTGAATGGATAGAACAAATATGTAATCATATCATCATTAGGATGCCAAACATATGAATCATATAGGCATGAAGACCAGTCCTCTGATACCTCAACCCCCTTTTCTTTAGAGCTACCCTCAATGTCAAAAATGGGGTCTCCATAAAAAATGACACAACCAACATCCCATCTACGTCTCCCGGTTTGTATGAACACGTCCATATGATCATCAACCAAATCCAAGGGTTTTTTCATAAAACCATCAATATGAATGAAAATAACCACCTCTTTGTCTTCATGTGTAGGAAGGACAGAGGCTAGGGAGACTTCAATTTATTCATCATTGAGACTAATTGCTTCTTCAACTTTATGTGCAGGAGGAAAACAAGGATGGAAAACCTCACCTACATCAAGTGGGAGAAAAGATAGTGATGTCTCAACATGTTGTGATTTGTCAAAATTATTTTTCCTTTTTATGGACATGCCCCTCCATTATCTCTTCATAACGAGGGGCTTGATCTTGAGTGCAGAATGCTTTGTTTTCCAAAAAGGATCTGTTGTATCCAAGGGTTCCTCTAATACTTCTCCATTTCCAAAGTCATGGAATAAAGAGTCATCAAGATCTTCAAAAGTATTACAACTCATCATGTTATCTTCTTGATGTGCCAGAGGAATTAAGGCCTAGATGTCTCCATTATATGGAAGGGAATATATGAGCACTTCATCTTCATCAAATGTCTCATCCAAATATTCATCGGGATCTTCTTGGTGGATTTCTTCATATATCTGTCCTTCAAGCATTTCTTCATCCTCAAGGGATAATTCTTTGGCATATTTTTGAAATAATTATTTTATACAATTCATCATTTCCTAGCATCTTTATTAGCATCCTTTTCCTTTTCCATCTGTAAAAGTGCCCTTCTCGACGCATGAAAATTTCTGGGTGAGGGTTTATCCCATGGTGCCATGATTCCATTGACCGAAGAGGTACCTCAATGGAGTCGTTAGATGAGGTCAAGGCTTATCAAAGGATGAAAAAGGAAAGAAAAGGAAAGGTGGGTTCTTGGAAGGTGGAGTCACTAGATGAACTTTAAGAAGACATCATCAAGGGTGGAAGGGGAACATCCTTTAGGTGGAGTCACTGAGAAAGATAAGGGAAGGATTTGGGATATCTTTCCAAAGTTTCGTTAGGGTTCGGAACAGGATTCAAAATATTCCCCGAAAACAGTGCCAAAATGTTATCACACAAGTTGTAGGTTGGGAAAATCCTGACCTAGCCACCAAATGGTCAAAACTAAGAGAACACCTACCCACTATCACCTTAGGCAGGTATTCCCATCACTTTAGAGATGAAAGAATCACCTAAAGGTGGGAATCCTAGTGATCCTATAGGGAAATGAGACGGAAAGTGAGATGATGAAATGAAATCCCCCATAGGTCAAGTTACTAGATGGAAGAAGGCTTGAGGATGTGTCTCAGGAATGGTTTAAGGTTTCCAAATCCTAGGTTACTTGCTGATAGTGTTTGTACCTTCACAAGACACACGAAAAACCAACTATACACAATATATGTTAGTTGGAAAAACAAGTTAAGGTTGCTGTCCCTGTTAGAAGCAGTCAACAAAAATATATATCGACAATAAAACACATTACTTACTATAGAAATAACCATCAAAAGCATCAAGTATTTATTGGGAAACTAAGCACTAAACATGCAGAATAATTCCCAATACTTTAGCACAAGCCTTGATGGTAAATTAGGGTTGCAAAAATATGTTTTCAGATATTTTTCAGAGCAGCCAAATGGCTATAGAAATGTTTTTCTACAACATCAACTTTTACCCCAAGGGATTAGACAAAAATTTTCCCAACAATATCCTACATGAAATAGAGTAACAATAACAACTTTCCATCTATTTCCAATGATAAAAGAGTGAGAAATTGATCTTGAAAAAGAGAGTTTTCAGAAGCCCTAATGGCTGTAGCATAAGTTTACGAAAACTACAAGATATCCTTGATAGATCAAAAAACCTTAGAGTCCTTAGTGAGCTTTAAGTACATAGAATATATTACAACTTAGACAATATCAATATCTCGTTATTTCACATATCCCAATGCAATCCTTTTGTTTCTCCAATGCAAGGAGATCAATGCCTTTATCTATTGGGTTATGGAGTCATAAAATTTAAAGAGCTATTTGAGCTACTTCCTTAGGGGTGTAATCCATTTTACTCCTCAAGGCAAGATAAACTAGATAGGAAAACCCTAGGAGGGTGTAAACCCTTTTAATCCTCCTAGTATTCCTTTATGAAACAAGTTATTTCAAGACAAAATGATGGTCTTAGTGGGGTTGTATGCCTTTATACTCCCCAAAATATTATAAAATTAACCTTGCAACCAAGAAAATAAGCAACAACAAGAGATATTCCTTACCTAGTCCAAGCATTGACAATATAAACCTCTTTTTTACCAAGAAAATCCACCATAAAGAAAGAAATAAGCCTCCGCAAGAGATAGCGCATCATCATCCATCCAATAGCCAAACATAAACCATTATAAGAGAAAGTGACAAGAGACATATGCAAAATTACATAAGTAGGGTGAAAATTTCATCCAAGGGGTCTCTCTCACAAAGGAGAGCTATGATCAAATGAGATTCAAATGATCTCTATTTATAAAAAAATGTCTTAAACATAGTTTTTCCACATAACTTAGGGTAAAACATAAGACAAGGGGTCAACAAACATTATCTTACCCCTTTACAAAGATAATATTATTTAATTCAACCGAAATTTCAAATTGCACAAGGAAAACCCTGAAGAGATGACATCAACCTCCTTTGAGGCCACGTTTTGGCACTTAGGATAAGTCGTTGGGCTTGGATATGGGTGTGCTAGGAATCCAAAGGATATATTTCCTCAATACTTGACTTTTCCTCATGGTCCAAAGCCTCCTTCCTCCAAAAAACATTCCATGTGTCCTCATCACCACTCAAAACTCCCTCAAGCATGATGTCAACCCCCTTAAGGTGACATTTTTGGCCTCCAAAGAAATTCGTTTGACTTGTGAGTGCATGGTGAGGTCATCCAAGGTGTCTTGTAGGCCTCCAAAAGAAAGTAGTCTTCATCTGTCATGTGGGTCCTGGTATCCAACCCGTGGGATTCAATCCCCATGGAAGCAAAAGTTAGGCTTGTTCCTCCAAAACTATCCACCCGTTGGGTCCTGCAAAGACAAATGGATACACCCTCCAAGGATCTCAAGTCAAAGCATCATGATGAGTAAGTAAAATCAATAAAAGATCCATTCAAGAAAGTACATCCAAACCACCTCATAAAAAATAAACTAATTCTCAAAGACCCTATGCAATTTACCAAGTTTGAGTATGGGAGGGTTGACAAAATGACCTATTGGATGAATCGTCCCTCAAGTTTAGGGGTGTTTCTTGAGGGGACTGTTGAGGAAAATATATGAAATGATCTTACTCAAGCATTTTAAGATCTTACTTGGCTAAAGAAAGATAGACGAGAATATCACCCTATGTTTATAGCCATCAAAAATTGTTTCATAATCCACAAGTATTGGTTACAAGGGCTTAGGATGATTTTCTTATAAATAAAAGATTGCTGAAAAATTCAATATTTATGTAATTTTCTGAATATAAAAGATACATAAATAAATGTAGAGACAGAAGTAAAAATACCAAGTCAATAATTAACACATATGAGACATAAAGAAATCGCTTATTTCATTCCAATTTATCAAAAGAATCATCCTCTTTACAAAATTCCTTGAGGACTTTTGGACCAAAGTTAAACTTAAATGTCCCCGATGAAAACCATACAAAAGGAATTCTGACAGAAAGTAAAAAACTGAACTTTAAAAGCTAGATCAACTTGCCATATTTTCTTCCCACTCGACTCTGCACAATATCCTTTATCAATCATGAAATTTAATTCACAAACAGACAAGTCTACACATACTATCAAAGATAGATCAATACCTCTGAAAAACAAGTGTATGAATGATGCAATTCAAACTTGAATCTTGTTGTCTACAATATGACCCTGCTATCATAAAAGAGAATTAGGCTTTCAATGAATTAAAGAATGAATGAAAACTGAATTATCTCAATAAACTCAAGAGCAAACCTTAGTATTCTTTCTCCTTCTATTCTCCCCTTTTTCCTCCTTCTATTTTTGCCTTTAAGCAATCAAAATTAGTTGAAGTAGTACCTCTTTTAGTTAAGATAACTAAAACTCAACTAACTTTTAGTTTAGGGGGGAAATTAATAAAATAATAATAAGGGTCTTAATAAATAATAGCTAGTAGGTGGGACCCCTTGTGACTCCCTTTACTTTATTTAACAAGCATAAACACAACTAGTTAATCAATCAAACACATCCCTCCTTGTGGCTCCCATCATCTCTCTCATAATTTGAAAATTAATATCAATGATATTTGAAACCATATCCAAAAAATATAATATCCAACATATCCAAAAAATATTGTGCTTTCCAAAAACTTCAGAAGTCAATTGTTCTCAACAATCAATAAATAAAAACACTCAAAAACCATATTTTCCACTTCGGGAGACAATTTTCCCCTTGTTGTTGCTATCTCCCTTTGATTTCTCTGAATTTTCCTTAGGTTTTGTGGAGCCTTTAGGCCCGATCTCACTGATAACATGAGAGAAATCATCTCTCAAATGCATGCAGGATGAAACGGATTTGGCAGAGTCATTTGAGGAAGAGGCAACAACAACTTTTCCTTTATCAGGTGCATGGTGGGCTTCAGTTTTTAACCTCTTTCTTGCGTGGGAAGACTGTATTGGTGAGTGTGCAGGGGAATCTTGGACAATTTGGTTAACCGGTGGAGGAGGAGCAGGTAGATACAAAATGGGCCAGTCGCGGTGTTGGGAGACTGCCAGGTGGACAATCTCTTGCCATCCGTCATTTTTAGGGACTTCAGGTTGTAACGAGACATGAGGGGGAACTGTGATACCAGGGACATGTGGGGCTTGGAAAGGAGGTGTTTTTGGCCTAGGTTGGACCACTCCTTATCCAATCCACTTAAAAAATCCATCTTGGAATAACTGGCTCAATTCTTGCGAGTCTGCATCAAAATGTATAGAAAACCTTGGCCTTCTAGGGCCCCCGTTCCAATTTCCTCTTCCCCTGTTATGTCGGCCATGGCTACCTCTGCTAAAGAAGCTCATTCCTATATGCATTATTTATTAGAAATTATTTTCTTCAACAAACCATACATGACATCTCTTTAAATATGAAACAAATTTTGGCTCAGCAACACATCAAACTCATGCAATCCAATCCATAAAAATTGTTTAATACTTGTCAATGAGAAGGGGGTGAATAAGGGTTCTGGGATATATTAGGGATTGTATTGAGTGAAAATTGGTAAAATGAAGGAGGGTAGATCATGATTACTACTCAACAAATCATCGAACAATCAACTATATTGTAATAACAAAACATATCAACTGTAACTCATCCTAGTGCCATCCTTCAACTGCTATAATACATAATTTTCATTTAACTATAATTTAATTTTAAGAACAAAGAGTGAATAGTGAATTTGGGAAGGTGAGGGGACTTGTAATGTGCAGAAAAGTGAGAGAATGGCAGGGAAATAATGAATATTGTTCATAAAATAAATCAAGTAATTTATAGACATAAATATGTACTCAATACAAAAAATACCAACACCAATTCAATAATTACTGTGTATCAAAACCATTCATTGTTTATCATTTAAATTCCTCAAAAATTTCTCAATTAGAACAGTTCGGAATCATAATCATAATCGAAACAACTTTCAACAGTCCTATTAAGAAAATGCTTGGTCTATAATTACTTTTTTCTTTCCTTTTAAAAACTAAAAGAAAACACACAACAACATTGATCCACCTCTATCCCATAAGCATCACTATAAAAATAACATACCATGTTTATCAATTCACGATTGGCCAATTTAAAACATATGCACATGTCCCTTCCAAATCGAACAGACTTCCAGAACATGCTTGATTACATACACTCTTCATCATATCAACCAATAAGTTTTTGAAATGAAACCACAATCAATATAAAACATGAGCTTCATCACTGTCGATGAAATTATTTACAATATACACGATGATTCCATAATATATACACAGTGAACATAACGAAATAACACAATCACCATTTCCATAACTATCTATAACCCTGATTGGGCCTAGTGAAACACATAAGAGTCTCCAATTTGCAATTAACACCATGTTTTAGAACACAACGATTCAAAGTATAACAAAAAAGAGGAATCCCTTTGACTGCATATTATAACTCATTCCCAATCAAAACTTTTCAACTGATTTCATCATAGGAATATGAGATAGGGACTCAACAAAACATTCCATAACCACTCCACTTGATAACGAATCTTTGACAACAAAAAAGATGCCAGATAGGAGCAATAATAGTTGGAGATTTAAATCGGGCTCTGTCATAACAAATACAAGGAGGAAATCAAGAGTGTGCCCAGTCATCAATAGCATAGAGAACTGGAGGTCCTCAGAGGCATATCAATTGGAGGCAAAGACCCCTTTGATAAAACACGGTAGACGACACAAGGTTTCCTTATAACTCTCGGTCTGGGAAAATAGAACAACAGTTAGCAACAGAGGAAATAACGACGAGTAGGGTAAAAGCACTGATGCACATAGTGCGCTTACATTTGTAGAGGAGTAGTGAACATCCCCTGGACAATGACAGTTACCCAAAAAGCACAGAGGTATAACCTCTATCTATTTCTTAAGAGCCAAATCATTTGACAACAATTCTAGTGAGGATGCATAACCTGAGGCATAACTTATATCACCCAACAACCATAAAGCATATATATCGATGTTATGGCCACCCTAAGACTAATTCTTGAAATATTTTGGTGCCAAGATACTGAGCCCACGACCATTACCCTGGTTCAAGAAATACACAACAACCAAATGGTGGTCTGAACACGACTGGATAAGGCTACACTCATAACTGTGAGAAAGAAACAAGCAATAATACATAGAGGGAAACCCTCCACTATTAGAACATAGAGCGATAATACTCATATTCATTTAAAAATCCATAGAGACCCACCATGATTTTAACCAACAAATAAACCAACGAATGCAAAACTCAACCAAAACCAATTATTTTACTTGCAATCCGAACAATTACACAGTCATTCCAGAGAGAAAAACGACACATTTACACAGTTGAAATTCTTAGGAAAATACAAACCCAAGCATTACCGAGCCATTATTTTTTCATACACAGAGAACAATTCATAGATGGGGTGAAAAATAACCATACCTGTAACCGATATCTTAAAAGGGCGAGTTGGTTGAGCATTTTCTTCCCAAGCCTAAAATGTGTAGCTTAACCACCAACATACCAAAATGCAACAAAGAACCATACTAGGGTGACGACCTGATGGGGGGAGTATGGAGTGACGTGCATTTACTACATACCACTTCCATCTCCTATCCTATTCAATTTCGAAGTACAATACAACTAAACCTTCACCAATGCATTAACCATGTAATCAATTTCCAAACCTTTGAGATCTGCAAAAATATTCCTTGCCCAATGCGCCACCCAAAACATTCACGTTAACCTTTGCAAAGTTTTCATGCCATACCATATGCATCTAAAATAACTCGAATTAAAATTGCATAGTCACTAACCAACATATAATAGATAGGATTAAAACTAACATCTTTTACCTTTCCATTTGCATTAATCCTTAACATAACTCAAACATAGATCCTCTATTTTTAGGATTTTTTCCATAAGATTCTTTTCTTTGTTTTGGTTATATCATTACTAACATATTTCTTGTGTATGTGTGGCCAGGTAATAAATCATGGTGATTTGTGACATGAATAAACATGGCAACTGTAATTATATGCCAATCATAACATAAAAATAATGCTTTGAATTGTAGAACATCCCATAAAATGCATCATCCACCTGTCACTATGTAAAAATGAAACCAAGACTGCATTGTCAACCAAATAGGACCATGTAAGAAGCATCGAAACAACAACATAAAATGTGTGATATGACTATCTTCGAGCCTCCATTCTACAAGGGGGTCCCACCTACTAGTATTATATTATTAGCATAGTTTAAATAATAGGGCTTTAGCAATACTTTGCAGGCAAAATTCCTTGTTGCGATTTTAATCGTCAATAGGGACATCCTTCTAAGTCATGTGGTTGATTTTTATATATGAGGGGAAGACTTTTGGTCATGGGGTTCATGAAATACAAGGGGTTGTAGTGTCTCACATATGGATTCCTTTGTAGAGGGTGTGTTGCACCTTTATTTTCAATGCATTCTTTTTCCAAGCCCATTCACTGCCATTAATTAATTAATAGTCCAAAACCTTGGGTACTCCCTATTGGTGAATTGATTAGCTTGGAGGGAAGTAGGACAAGGCCACTTGAATCTAGAGGTACACATAGTGCCATATGCAAGGAAATAAAGGGACACTGCATGAGTGTACACACCTCAACAAGTGGAGACATTTATATAATGTTAATTTTCTTTTGCAGGTCTTTGATTTTTTAGGATAAACTTTTCATTTCTCTCAAGACCTATTTAGACGAGCATCTGGAAGGTTCATAATCAATATTTTATCTTTTTCCAGACATAAGACTCTGGGCCTTCATCCCCTTCTTCCCATGAAGTGAGGGACAACCCCTTCTTGGGTCAATACACCTGAAAAACCCAAAAGGTGAGGAGATGGAGGGATGAAGTGTGGAAATTGGAAAGTATGGTTGAGAATGGCATGATGACTCATCGAAATGACCTCCCAGTAGCATACCTATTCCTAAGGGTGATCCAATTACTATGACGCAATGTCAACCACCAAGGTGAAACAATGCAAAGAACATAATTTCCAAGTAAATTTCACATAATCAAAAGTAGTAATAGATGTAACAAACTCAAATGCCTCAAATATTGAAATGACACTCACCATAATACTTGAATTGTACCTCATGGAGAAATTCCCAATGTATTTTGGAGGCTAGATGATGTGGTGGATACCATCACGATTAACCTGGAGCTGTGGTAGTGAGGTGGGTCTCCATTTGTGCAAGAAGGCACTGTTGGTCAAGCTGTGTCTTGGTACTCCATTTCTACAACCTGAGGGCCTTGAGACATCATATTCTTATTTATCCCACAAAATGGGGATAACAAGACCATCAATAAGTCCTACTAGGGAAGATGAGGCTACCACGTCTTATTTTTTAAAGATGGAAATAGGATGCAAAGTGTTGAATATTTCACCAGATGTGATTGGGTTCCCTACAACCAAGATGCAGGAGTAGGTACAATGACTAATTCACCCGGACTTAGTCATTTCAGATATTCCGAAAACAATACTACAAGGCTTGGACATCAATATTGCCTAGGAGATACGATTCCGCATAGAATCAACATCAAGTGAGTTGGCGAAGGTAGTGGCGAAGAAGATAGAGCTTCAAAAAGAGTATCCAACTACTTTATAGGAGAAGAATGTGGCTGAGGAAAAGGATAAAAGGATAATGAAGGATAAGAGTGAGGGTGAGGAAAGGGCCAAGGTAATATTGAAGGAGAAGGATGAGGTTCCGCAACAGGGAGAGTGAATACAGTAAGCCATCCAAAAAATATACAAGGATATTCTAGAAATGTCGATGGTGGTATAAGAATTCAAGGAATTCATTAAAGGCTTCCACACCAGGATCAAAGACTTGGAATTGCACAGTACGCTAGAGACACCACCAAATGAAAAGGTAGAAAGAGAAAGAACTATTATGAACAAAATAGAAAGTACTAAGAGAATGGAGGAGGAATACACAAAGTTGTGTGAGGAAAACATGCATATTTGATCAAACTTGATGGAGGATATAGAGATGAAGGATGTGGAAGCTAGATTAAGGGATGCGAAGGAAAAGGAACAGAAGGCTTCAGAGAAAATAATTATTCTTACACCAGCGGAGCGCGTGGTGACCATTCTGGCACAAAGGCAGTCATACAATCAAATAGAAAAGATAAGGGACCAACAAAAGATTCTCCAACAATGATTAGTACCACTGCAGGATGAAGCACTAAGGGTAATAAGGGAATTGGAAACTACACAAGGCAAGGTAAATCAAGTAGCACATGATAGTGAGGAGAAAATCATGACCTTGACTGTGCAGGTCGCAGAGGATATTTTGGAACAAGAAGCATAAGTCAAGAAATAATTCATGAAATCAAAGGAAACCTCCCAAAAGTTCATGGAATCATAGAGGGGCACGACATAACATGCCTAAGTGTCTTTGGATGATCCACAAGTGAGTGTTGGGGGCCCGTTGGATAGGAAATTCGAAGAATAAAGAATGAGGTTGCATGCAAAAGAAAGAAAGATAGCAGTTAGACATGTAAAAGAAGGAAGATGTGCAAAAGTAGGAAGAAAAATAGTCGGGAATGTAAAA